>RJWM01003196.1:0-116599 GCA_004363535.1 Dasyprocta punctata
ATTTGCACTAATATCAGTTGGAGAATTTTTTATGCCCGTATTTTGTACCCTGAGCAACCACTCTGAAGATGACAATATGCAATGTATATCTTTGAAAGTATCTTACAGTCTTTATGAGGTTTGTATTTCAGAGAAAGAACCAGTGATTATATTTGGGGCCATAACTTAAAGAAATTATAACAGGTGACTCATAAATTCTGTAATAATGGGTCTTTGCTCAAGTTATGTTCTACTCAAAAATACAACTCAAGTGTGAGATATTGAGAGGTTATATTCCACAACTGCAGGTAACGGAGTTTCATTTTATTTTCTGGTGTAGCAAAACCACTATGACAAGACAAACCAGGAGAACTAAGCCCACTAGATCCTTGCTAAGTGAATGACAGTCACAGGGCATCATTTCATAAAGGGGAGGCACGGGCAGCACCACACATGGTTTGAACAATGGCTGGAACATCACTCAGCTGGATTTGAGGGCCTGGGTTCAAAACTCTCACCATGAAAATTTAGACTAGATTGTCTAGTTTGACGATTGTATGGTTACCAGATTTATTTCCTTATCTGCTAGAGGCTGAACATCCCTAACCCAAAAATTCAAAATCTGATACTTTCTAATGCTGATGCAATACCACAAGTGAAAAAAAAATTCTGCATCTGATCTCATGGGATTGTTTGCAGCCAAAGCACAGGCACACAAAAAACACTACACACAGTAACCTCCAGGCTACGTGTATAAAGTATACATCAAATAGGAACAAATCTCATATTCAGACTTGGGTTCCAGTCCCCCAAAGATCTCAGGCAAATGCAAACATTCTGAAGTCCAAAACATCCCAAAACTGAAAATACTTCTAGTTCTAAGCATTTCTAACAAGGGGTACTCAACTTGTACTCGGCCATGGTACAAGGAGTTCAAAGATAAAAACATCATCTAATAACAGATTCCTTTGTCCAACCACTTGTTGCTGTCTGGGTGGTTTGTTTGTTTTTTGTTTTGGCCAAAGGGAAATGGCCTATGTTAAACAATAATTATCATGATAAGTGCTTTAAATATTTTATCTCACAGAATACCCATAGACTCTAGAAAGTAAGTACCATCAGATTCAACAGGATTATTCAAGCCAAGATTTTCTATGTAATTATGTATCATTTGAAAATATGTTCAATTTGTGAAATTAGGTAGGTGAAGTGTACTTTTTCATGTTTGTATTATGAATATAGTTCTAAACCTAACAAGCCAGGGTGGATGGCTAATAAAGTACAAAACATCTACAAAATCCATTCCCAAATTTATCAAAATATTTTGAACTGTTCTAAAACCACAACTTTAAAACAACTACAAACACACACTCATGGTCTAATTTTAAAACCAGTACACTGAACTCAAGTACACATGTGTAAGAAAATATAAATGGATTACCCATGAGCATAAAAGAGGGATGTATTCCCAGAGCATAGGAAATCATCAGTGATGTAACAATGCTTACTAGAGCCATGCCTATGTGTTCCAAATCAATATAAACATAATCAGTGGGAAATTAAATTCTCATAAAACCAAGAGTCTGCCTTTGAAAAGCTTTTATCTCTGCAATGATCTCATGGGGAGTTCAGGGTTGCTTTTCAGGCAATGGCTCTATCTTGAGCTCTGAAATGCATGTAGGTATTCATCATAGCATTCAATGCTGCAAAAATTCCTGGCACTTTGACTCAGCATAAAAAAATAAAGTTTCTGTGTCAGTGAAAATGGGGAAATAGTTATCTTAATAAGCACTACTTTTCTTTATCCTTCAATTTAATTAGTATTCTGTCTCTTAAGGTTATAACATTTATCAGTCTTCTCATTAACGGTGTTAGTTCTTCTGCAAATAAGAATGTGTAGAAAACTAAAATGCACTTTTTAAAAATAGCCTAGATAACTCATGTAACTACATTTGATATTAGTTCTGTTTAATGCTTTCCACTTTTTTTCCATCTCCCAAAGGAGATGCTTAAAGATTGTGATATACAAGAACAAAGCAATGGCATTGACGTTTGAAATACAAATATTATTCATGTGCATATTATGTTCAATATATACGATTTGACTGAAGTTGTCAATATCAAGACTGCAATGTATAAATCACAATGCTAAGCAACTGCAAGAAATAAAAAGCTAAATGCAGGCTTTCCTACTCAAAGCTTTTCACATCTATAAGTAGAGACAAAGCAGAGACTATAAAGAAGTCATCAAAGAAGTGACTATTGTGAGATTCAGAGGATAGAAGAAACCCTAAATATCTGGAAGACTCTGCAGTTGAATAAACATGGCCTTTGATGTGCACATTATAAAGATGAGTCCATTTTTCCAAAGTGCAGAAACAAAGGTTGAAAGACACACCACAAAGACAATGGAAAATGGCCATACTGTGGCCCCCAAGAGAAAGAAGTTCAGCATGGCATGAAGAAGAGGCAGGAGTACAGAATGCATAAAAGGCAGACTGGAGACAGCTTCCAATGTCAAGCCAACAATTTTATATAGAATTCGATCAGAAGCCTTGAGTCAAACTGTTTTAAGCAGGGGACTAATGCACAAACCAGACAGAGAAAGATCAATCTAGTTGCAGTGGAGGTAGAGTAGCTGAGCTAGGAGGAGAGAGAAAATCAGAAAACTTCTAAATGGTCCATGCCAGGGTCATGAAGTCAGATAAAGGTAAAAATATGAAAGATATTAAAGCCAAAGACTACACAAGCGATGCATGTGGAGGGTGGAGGGAAAGAGTGCTAAGACACTGAGAACTCTTGGACAGAAAGGAAATGGGCATAGCTATCAGCATGTTGAGGCTCAGATGGACCGCTCAGCTGGAGCAGCAGCCAACATCAGAGAGACTAAGAGGTCATTGTTGGAGAACAGATGCAGCTTGCGAAGAGATGGCAGAGTTCAGGGAACCACTGGAGTGCTCGGAGCAAGCACATAGAACCATTTTCAAAGGCATCTCCTACAGGAAAGGAATTCATTCCCCCAAAGACATTGCAGATTTTTCATGTTCCATATAGGAAAGAAGATCCCTCATGAGTCAAAGAAATACGCTCTCTATTCTGTTTCCTTAGTAATTCTCAAAAATAAATGGTCTTAATGAAATATTTCATTAAAAATATTTATGAGGGGCCATTATGTGGATTAGAATTTGGAATACAAAGAAGTCTGTTATCCACACTAAGGTCCTTTTAAAAATCTTTCCTATAATCTTGACTGGTCATAAAAATGTGGATATTCAGAGTTTACTCAGCAATAGTAGAAATAACCACAAAAACTAAGTGTTTGAAATACTGTTTTAGTAACTTTTTTTAAAAGAGCATAAAACAGAATAAAACCAATCAAAACAAACCAGCGTAAGAGATACAGGACTTCAAAACATTATGAAAACAATGGCAGTTACCATAATGCCCCTTGATGTCTTCAAAATAGCTGCAGGTAACTTCAGACATAGTGAAAGTCAAACAGAACAAAATAGAATAGAAACAATAAAAGAAAACAATGTATGTGATAAAGGACTTCAAAACAAGACAATAGTAAATCCAAAACTGCTGCCATACTATATCTCACTATCCTTGAAATAGTTTCTCCTACCATGGGATTTAACATAATCAAACAAAACAAAAGAGAAAAAAACCCAACCCAACAAAACAATGGAAACGATATAGGACTTCCAAAACAAGACCACAGGGAATCAACAATGGCTGCAACCCTCAGAAGGAGATCCCCCTAGATGACACACTGCTTAGCAATATCCTCTGAACCTATGATCAGACCACTGGCCCTAGCCCTGCAATGTTAGTGAAACAACGAAGCACCACAGGCATCCAATTGCATTTCACCTTGATAGCTATCATCACAGCCTGTGCTTCTCCGGATAAGCCAGTCACTTATGGCAGGTGGGGACTGGTACTTCTTGTTTGCCAGGCTGTGCTACGCAAGGCGCTGGGTTCTGGCTCTTTCCAGTCTGGCCACAGCCCACACACGGTGCTGGTTCCCAGACTGGGCTTGTTTGCTGCTGCAGTCATTGTTCTAACTCTGGTCCGTGAATGGCGTTCCTGTTTTAGTAACTGTTGTTGAGCTTTATCCAACACTTTTTGGGCACCAGGTGGCATTTCTTATTTGAGATTCTGATTATTATCAATAGTATACTAATTTTATTATACAAATAGGCTTCTAATATTGAACCACCCTTGCATTCTTGGGTTAAGTACAACTTGCTTGTGGTAGAATATTCTCTGAATGAATATGATCGTAAAGCATTTGTTTATATATAACAATGCACATTTAGGTTCATAAACTGGGAACATTTGTGTTCAAGTACTAGGGTGCTCTTTTTGAGGCTGTTAGCCTTTTCTGCATTTTACATCAATTCATGTATCTTTGAAATGGTCATATCTGAAAACAGTAGAATCATCAATAAAACTATAACAGATGGGTTAAAAAATTTACCTGTCCAGTCTGCACTACACTCAGGTCCAGCTATCTATGCGAAGACTTTTCAATAGCAAACCCTGACTGCGTAGCTACAGCTGATGACACAAAAGTATACACTGCACTTGACAAGAGGAACTGTATTGGTGATGCAGTATTTATGCATAAATGTGTCCTCACTGAAGTCCTTCAGGGACCAAGCAATTCTATACTGTACCATTCTACCGGTGGGTGGGTGAGAATTGCAGAGGCGTTGTATAGTATGTATCCTACACTCAGCAACATGCAAGAAAAATCACTAAGACATTTACTCACATATTTTTGGCCCTAAAGTCTTAAAAAAACTTTATTAATTTATGGTACACAATGTAATTTACAGTACATATAATACAGACTGGAGACTGAACTCAAACTTTTATTTGCTGAAAAGGACAGTATGGTGAAACAATAAGATGCCTTGGCACACTAAATTATAAACCTCCTGATGACAGGAACTACACTTGGTTTAGCCTAATGTCCCGTGCATACCTAGCACAAAGCTAGTACGCAAACAATATTAACCTTTGGACACTAAAAGTCTATAATTATGCAAATCCCAAAATCTACCATTATGTTCTCTCCCAGCACACAGACACACAAAAAATGACACTCAAAATGTTGCCAAAACATTATCCTCTGTAATAGTCACTAGTATTGTAATTTCTCACTGGTTTGCCATGTTTAATTCACATCTTTCTTTAAACTGGCCTCTGCACTACTTCTCTTAGGCAACCAACCTATAAAGTTTTCATCCTTCTTATAGATATAACTATTGATGTTACAGGACAAGGTAAATGCATCCTAACTCTCATTTCTGAGTTAGGATGCAAGTTGAAGGGATTCAGAGAATAAGTATTTTATTTATTTCCAATTGCACATAAAGCTCCAAAGTACTCACATGTCAGCCACATGTCACTATGCATTACATATGTCATTTGGAACATAGAACTTGGGATGACAGAGATCTGTGAAAGGCTAGGGAAAATAGAGATAATTTTGCAAGTTTTGATATAAACAAACTTGCAAGGATAATGTTCAGGTGAACACAGGAAAGGAAACTCTCTGAACATCAAGTAAAACACTTAGCAACACATCTATAAAATTAACGTGTTTCTGTCTGACACTGGAGTCCATATTATTCTACCTCATTCCCACAATGCTTCCCTAAAGAGGAGTAAAAGTTGTATTAATAATGTCTAAAGAAAAAAGCAAGGAAAAATATTTAACTCCTTCTTCCCAAAATCTGGTATAAGTAATCTAATTGTGTTTAAAAAAAATGTAATACTATGGATAAAATGTAATATGATCTTTGAAGAAATAAAGATGAGCAATTCTGTTAAAATGTTAATAAATGAACAGTACCCAAAATGTTCTATGCAGGACACAGTATACACAATGATTAATATAAACACTAGAATAAACGCAGGAATTAGAGTTCAGGCTCCATTGTTTAATAACTCTGTGAGGTTGGGCAAGTTATTCAATTTACCAAAGCCAAGATTAGTCATCAATAATATTCCAATAACAAAAATTGCATCCTCAGGTTTTGTGATAAATAAGGGGATATACTTAGAGCACTTTAATCAGATCACTTCAATCAGAGCACTTAAATAAGTGCTAAAGAAATACTTCGTATTATTGTAATTCTCTCAAAATTGTTTCCACTTAACATGATCATAATTAGAGATCATGAATTTTAAAATTCTGGAAAGAATTAAGCTAAAGATCACTTCTCAAGGGATCAGTAGTATGGTTCTATAATTTTTCTTTGTTATTACTGTTGCCCATTTCAGTTTCCTGGTATTCTAAAAAAGCATGTTATTATGATCAAAAATGAACTAAATGATATATTATATTGTGGCCCCCGGGGTGCGAGAGGCGCTATGGTCCACGTTGAGGACGGACACACGGGTGTGAGGAGCTAAGGCCCCTCCCCTTCCTCGGGTCTGAGGAGGCCGGCCCTCCCCGTCTGTGCTCCGCCTCTGTGGGCCAGGCCCTCCCCCGGGACAGCCCCCTTCCCCGCCGTCTGCAGTCCCCCCCCCCACCTTCTATACCGCCCCTAGGCTATATAAGCCACTGCACTTCCGTAATAAATCAGATCCACGCCATCAGCCTGGTCTCCGCGTTATCAGCACGCCGGTCCTGCCTGCTGTGAGGCCCAACCACCCCCATTATTTTAAATATACAAAGCTAAGAAAATATGACAAGACAGTCAATCTGAGTCTAGGTCCTTGATAGGAGACCAACCATCCATGTTTTTGAGAACATCAGACATTTTTTAGAAAATCATGCAATGCATTCGTTGAGAACTTAGTTGCTTATTCCATTGCTAATTAGATGGGTGATCTTCCAGTAAAAGTAGTCCATTCATAGGATATCTCTAAAAATCTCCACTTCCCTTCTTCGCAAAATGCAATGAAAGTAGGCCGCTCACAAGGTAACTCTAAATATTCTTCCACTTTAAACTATTTGTTTCTATAATCACAGAAACTACGTCACCATGTCTTTTGTTTCTAAAGACTTTTAAACCATTACTATAAAGCACTGTGAAGTGGTCTATTACTAGAGCATTAATAGAATCAGATAAATGATCAGAAACCAACCCAAGTATGCATGATAAAGGGCATCCAAGACATTGAAGAAAAGGCACATCCCTTAATAAATAATGCTGGAGCATCATGGGAAATACATAATTGGATCAACTCCTCATATCTTACACCAAGATAAATTCCAAATGGGATCCAAATGTAAAATATGAAACCACAGAAGAAAACATAAGGGAATTACTTTATAACCTGGAAGTGGGAAACTATTCCTGGCCCAAAATGAGCCAGAGGGAAATAGTATGGACAAAAGACGAACAAACAGTTCACAGAAAAAGAAAAAAGTTGCATGTAGTTTTCAGCATTAAAAAGGATGCTTGATCTTGCTAATGATAAAAGAAATACAAGTTAAAACATGAGAAACCACTTTATACTTTTTGCATTAGTAACAGTCTGACAACACACTGTGTTGGTGAGATTGTGGAGAAATAGACCCTGCAGTACATTATTGTTAGGAGGACAAACAGTTCAGCCCCAATGGAGGGGAATTTGGCAGTATCTGGCTAAATTACACACTCATTTACTTTTTAACCCAACAGCTCCTGTCATAAAAATCAATCCCCACCAGTACAATAATACTAAAAATATGAGATGATAAACATACAGTATTATTCATTACAATACTATAAGAGCAAAAGACTGGAAACAACCCAAATGCCCATCAACAAGGGACAGGTTAAAGAAACTGTAGCACAGCTGCATAATGGAACTGTCAAAAGGTACAAGGCAGATCTCCATATATCTACTGCATGATCTCCAGGATGCAGCAGGAAAGGAAAAGGCAAACTACAGACGTGTGTGTCCTGTCTGTTACAACCCAGTTAATAAAGGAAAGAATATATGCTAGATAAACATATCGACTTATTTCAAAAGAAATAAAGGAAAAATGAACCAAAGCTAATAAAAGAAAAAAATATGTACCAATAAAAGGTCAAAGCAGGAAAGAAGAAATGAAAACAAAAGTGATTATCTCAATATACTTCATTTCACAGTTTTGTTCTGGAAGCACATATAAACATTTTATAGTTTAAAAGATACAAATATATCCAAATAAAAAGGCTGCCTCTAAAATTCAAAACAAGTAGATCTAACAAATACCAAATTAAGTGACAAAAACACAGAAAACAATTCTATTTTGGCTTACTACAGTCAGCACACTCAGTACTCACAGGGTTATTTTTCTTTTTCAAAACTACACATTTACTAGCACTGTCCACTGGATATGCCTAAAAGTAACAGCATCCTTCTAGCAATGGGCAATTGAAATATTAAAGAGACTACTTCTAGTCTTTGGATGTGAACAGTCTGAGATAAGAAAGCCCACTTATGCTTTTTCTTAATTCAGGAAACAAAGGCTGACAGTTTATTTAAACAGTGAAGCAAATACAGTCATGATGGTCCATGTCAGATTCAAGTCTAAGGTGAAATACGTAGGGGCAGGCCAAGGCGCACACACGTACATGTATGCACACATGTGCGTGCCTGCTCATTCTCCCTGGACCTCCGGCCTGGCTCCATTCTCTTCCCCGCTGCCTGCTGTCACCCCAGGAAGAGACCCTCGAGTAGTGCGCTTACTCCGGCAGGCTCTCCTCTACATGGGACTCAGAGACAGAGACCGAAAGGCAGGAGGAGGAAAAGGAGGCAGAAGTATTTCTTCTGCATGCCCTCCTGGGCAGTGTTCTGCTCTAATTATGGCTGCACCCTCCCATATGACTCCTAGGCAGTCCCTCTTCCGGGACCCAAGTGTCCATGGCTTGGGATGCAGCTATGTAGTCATAACTGACTGGGGCTGTGTTCACCTCACCCTCCCCTAACCACACCACGGCGCCAGAAACTGCCTCTCACTTCCAATGAAGTGGGCTTTCTCCATTTCCTGCTGCAATCTGAGCAAGACATGAACACACAGATGCACATACGCAAGTACACACAGATGCACAAGTATACATACACATGCGCACACAGCACACACAGCTCCACCTACATATCCACATAAATGCAACACAATTACCTCCATATATACACACATAAACACATATATACAAATACATCCACATAGCAAATATATATGAAAATATGCGTCTGTGTAAGGACAGCAATAAATATGACTACAGTTTAATATGAAAATATACATTTTCTAGAAGGGAAAATAGACTAGATCATGGTCTCGTAAGTAGGTTTCCAAAATTGTTATTGCTCTAAAATTTTATGACTCCAAATCAGATGTCTAGACACTGTGTGTGACACAACAAAACCCACTAAGAAGCCACGGGTCAAGAGAAAGCAGCACGCACGCGGCAAGCAGGCATCCAGGCGCAGTGGTTCCACTCTGCTGGGGCCAGGAATTAACCCCTCTGTGTCCTGGGGACACAAAAAAAGGTCTCTGCCTACCTCACCCATTTGCTGTGAGGTTCCAAGGGCCTTAAGTGCTCCAGAAACACAAACATAAGGAGAAAGCAGCGTCTCGTTCTGTTTAACCAGGATATGTGCAGGGATACAGCAATAAATTCCTACAGTGTCACTTTACATCCACCCCTCCCTCACCAAAAAGCAAAGTCATCCACTTCAGAGCACTCAGGATCAAAATGAACCTTGGCAGAAAAAAATCTAGTCTATTCCTTCTCATCAGCAGGACTGCATCAAAACCATGATGGGTAGATGGGTGTTTTGTTCTATTTTTAAAGATCTCCGGGAAAGGAGCATCGACCGCCTGGTTGGTAACTGAAATAGCCGCGTACTGCAGGCTACTGCACACATAGGGGAAGCGCTGAGGAGGGTTCCCTGGAACACAGCCCGGCACGCATGGGCACCGCCACACCACAGGGGAGCGTGCTGAAAACCTAACCACCCCTCTGATTTCTCCTCTTCCCTGCAATTACAATGGGCCCTTCACAAATCAAGGAAGTTCAGTGGGGAGAAAAAAAAGAATTTTAGACTAAGACAAGTGGAGAGTGAAATCAGCCTCCGCGTCTTCAACCCTTTCTCATTTGTGGGGGCACTGCTGCTAATTCTGCACAAGGCGCCCTAGGAACATTTGGTAGTTTTATTTGGCACCACGTCCAAGTCTCCAGGATTTCAAGAGTTCTTCCTTGGCGCAGATTCATTCTTGGATAACGAATAGCAAATTCTAGGTCAGTGATTGTCAGTGAGGGTAAGTTTGTTCCCAGTGGATATGCAGCAATATCTACAGACACTTTTGGTTGTCACAACTAGGGCTTCTTATCGGTGCTTAGTAGACAGGGATGATGCTAAACATCCCATAATATACAGGACCGTGG
The DNA here is from genome assembly GCA_004363535.1 of Dasyprocta punctata. Lineage (NCBI taxonomy): Eukaryota > Metazoa > Chordata > Mammalia > Rodentia > Dasyproctidae > Dasyprocta > Dasyprocta punctata. The sequence continues at coordinate 10,365 of RJWM01003196.1, forward strand.
CTCACAACAAAGAATTATCAGGCCCAAGACCTCAATAAGGCCAAGATTGAGGAGCCCTGTGCTACTCTCAAATCCCTCTTGCAATGCCTTCTGGGGCCATGAACATTTTACCTGTGACAGCTAATAGTGACCTGATTCAGTGTCCATCCCTTAACTTACAGATGCAACAAATATTTATGGAACATCTATTCCTTTCTACCAGGCATCCCAACAAAGAAAAGACAACGCACTTTCCTAAGAAAGGCATAAAACTAGCTGGAAAAGAAAGTGTGAGACCGAGGGTAACTTGGGGGAGCACAGCCACACACATAACGGTGTTTTAGTCATCACATTTCTGATGAAGTGAGTCAGAACGAGGATAGGTAGGGTCTCCCAGCTGAAGTTTACAGCCCTTTTTAAAAAATAATTTTTGAAAAGGAAGGAGATAGATGAAATTGAGAGGGTGGGTGAGGCAGTCTGCATTAGTTTGCTCTCTGGAATGCGGTATAGCTTCCCCCATATAAAGAGATTATAAATGACGGTTCAGTTCCAGGTCAGCCCATAAGTGCTGACTTAACCACAACCCAGCCAAGGTAATAACCCTGCAGGTCCAGGACTGCAAGAGCCCTGAGCTTTGTAATTTAGGAGAAAGAAGGACAAAAAGATTACCTGACTCCTTCCTGCTTCCCCCACTCCCTTCTTCCCTTCCCCTGCCCCTACCCCTGCCACCTTTCCCGGGAAGTGAGACTAATCCTCAGAAAAACTTTTAACTAGTTCTTTTTTCATTATTTAAAAATAGTGTGCATACAAATTCAAATAACTCCCCCAAATCCTACCTCAGATGCAGGTCTCCAGGCTCCTTTCTTCAAGGCAACTAACGCCACAGCTTATTATATTTCTTCTAGAATATTCTCATACACATACCTGTAGCCATGCATATAGCATCTTTCAAATGATATGCAGAAATGGAAGCACACAGTGCAGATTGTTGTGTGCTTTCTTTTTACCCACAAATCTCCTTTCCTTCCTTAGTGGCTATAGAATAAATACCCCATTGTATGGATGGCCATTTCTGTAACATTCAGATGGCTCCTAGCCACACTGAAATAGCAGAAAGCTGTCTTTCCTCTCTTACAGTCTAACCCCCCAACCCTTGTCCCAGTGTGGAGCTGCCCCAACCCATCCACCTGGACTGATTCTGCCCTGCCTGCACCATCCCCAAAATACCCACCCTCCAAACAGAAGGGCATCTCATGCCGCCTACCAGAGTCACCTTCTTCCAGAGCGGCTGCCCTAACTTGCCCCATTCTGAAGAAAGCGATCTAATTCATACTAATTACTATGTGAATTACCAGCAACTCCCCAACCCTCACATTCAGATTAACCATGTTGATGAACCTCTTTTGTTCATTAATTACATGGAGCCCATACTGGAATTCTGGGGAGAAGAACAACAACAACAAATTGTTTTCACAGGCAGACTAGAAGTTCGGTCATGTTGGCTACTGACTCACACTAGAAAATCCAGGCACAGAGAGCTTCTTCTAACTGATGATATTTTTGGCAGTTTCTTCTTTTCCTCTGGCAAAAAGTCTAATTATCCTTCCAAAGCTCTCAGATTTGTCACAATACTCTTATTCAGTTGGGGGACTGGGAAGAGTGGGCAGCTGTCTGTAGGCGTGAGCCACTCCGAAACAGGCCTCAGTAACACAGAGAGCCACCATTCTGAGACTTGCCACTAGTCATCTGGGAAAAAACAGAATAGAACATTTTGTTTGACTAAACTCTCCATTATGTCGCCTATGAAATCCTATCTGCCATATAAAAATACCAATATCTCTTCATCAGATGCATAAAGATTGCCTGAGTAGCTACTGGCATCTTTTGCTACATTACAGACAGAAATAACCATTCCCCTTTTACCAGAGGCAGGACTGATGCAGACTCATTGCTGAAATTATATCCTATTTGGAGGCAGATCCAAAGAAAAGAAGTAATACGGTAACAGGGAGCTCTGGGCATGATTTATATTAGTGAGATTCTTTTGCTACCCTTTATAAAACTTGGCTAATTTTCCTAACAGGGCTTAAACAAATTTGTGATTTGATTATATAAAGTTCTGCTTCTTTTACAGTCCACTTTCTTTTTCCTTTTTTTTTTAATTTTCTTTTAGATTCCTATTGTAAGTTCTGACTCATAAACACTGTGCCAGATGCCTGCCGACAGACTTACGTGAAAATTATCTACAGTTGGACCCCAGGCAATAGAGTATCAGATACTATACTCAGGGATTTCTATCCCATTCTATTCCTTGGGGGCATATTACCATAGGATGTAAGCTCCAAGAAAGAAATCTGTCCCTCATTAGTGAGAGTAGCCAGGGAGGGATTTGAGCTGGATTCCTGTGAGATGTGCGGGGACACGGGGAGGTGTAAAGTCCTGCGTTCAGCACGGGACCAAGAGCCGCGAGGAGGCCAACCGGGCGTCATTCGGCTGAAGAGCGAGGCTGAGTAACCTTTCGAGCTGCAGTTAGGAGAAAGAAGGCAGATGGGGAGTAAACATAGATCGCGTTCAGTTTCTGAATAGAACAGATCCACAACCTGTGTCTCTCCTGTGGACCAAGCATGAGCTCTCAGCTCAGACCTAAAAGCACGCAGATGAAAGAGACAAAAGCCTTTCTCAACAAGATCAGACGAGTGGGAAGAGACATGGAATCACAACCACAAGACAGCAAGAAAAGAAGCAGGAAATGCTGAAGGCCTGACCGAGGTGGTGGCAGAGACAGAGACCAGGAAGGTTGGGAGAGAAGTTTCAAAGTAATTGAGGAGCACAGGCTGAGAGGATGAAAGACCAGGAGTTGAGGATGAGTGAGGTTTCTGCTTTAGTACCTGGATGTCTGGTGATGACATTAAATAAGATAGGAGGAAAGGGAAAACAATAAAGAAGACGAAGAAGGAGGAGGAGGAGAACAAGAAAAGGAGGTGGGAGGAGAAAGAAGAAACAGAAAGATAGGGCGGAGGAGGGGGAATAGATAATGTGTTCAAGTCTGAGACATTCTGACCTTCAGATACCCAAAGAACATCAGGGTAGATTACAAATTTTAACCCTGAAAAATTCTTATTAGCTGAATGTGGTGGCATATACCTATAATTCCAGCACTGGGGAGGCTGAGGCAGGAGGATGCCATGAGTTCAAGGCCAGCCAGGGCTGCACAGTGAGTTCAAGGGCAGCCTGACCTACATAGCAAGATCCCAGCTCAAGAAAAACAAAATAAATAAATAAATATTCACATAACTTTACATTACTCCTTTAAAAATAAATAGATCTTTTCTTGACAAGGATCCTGAATGAAAGCTTAACAATCCTAAGACAAACGGAGAGAATCATCAGACATGGGAAAAGTTCCAAGCAGCCCTTGGTGCCAGTAGATCCATGACATGCAGTGAACCACGGTGACCACCAGTAAGAAGGAAGCAGCAGAGAAGAGCTGTCAGTCAGTGCTCAAGCTCAAGGGCAAAGAGAGCGTCAGCTGCAAGCTGTGTGTCCACCATTCAATCAAAGCAACAGTACATTAAACCACACCCTGAAAGTTATCATTTCAAATACTTGAGTTAAAACCCCAAATACGTTCCTTAAGTGACCATGTAAATACCTTGTGCTGGCATAAACATAAAATAACTCCAGTGCAAGAGTGCACAGAAGGAGCTCACGCACAGCTGTGCATGGCTGAGGGCACCGTCTGCAGGTGGCCCCAGTTCTGCAGCCCCTAAGCAAACAGTAGCAACTCTCTGAGGCCACATTTCCCAAGCTGCCTCTGCACCTAAGGTGAGATGTGGGCCATGCTAAATACGCATTGCCAAGTACGTACACAAAACATGAGCATGGTCTTTCTTATATGAGAAACCCAAAGTATAAATAAAGAACCAAAAAAAGATTGATAGCAAGAGGTAAGGAGAAGGATCTTTCTCAAATGGGAAGGGGACCCACGGATGAAGGGAAGGGAAGGGAAGGAATGGGGATGAAAAACAAAATGAAGGTGTGTTACATACATGGACTAACTCCACACACAGAATGTAAACATTATGTGCTGCCAACAGGTACTCATAAAACTAAATAAATAATAAGAGCTTTTGTCCTCTAAGATAGTGCCACTTAACAGAAATACGACGTGAGCCACACATTAAATGTAAGTTGGGTAGAAGCTACTCTGAAAAAAAGAAAAACATTAACCCCATAAAGTCAACTTAATAATGTACTTTAACTCTTATCAAAATGAGTATCATTTCAATATTTAATCAATATAAACTTACTAACAAGATAATTTATGAACATTGCAAATTTTTTCCAGCAACTGACTTGAGCACTGGTGTCTAAATCTGAGTTCAGGAGGATTACATTTCAATTCCTCAGTTATGGTAGCCACATTTCAAGTATTTCCTAGGTGCTCCTAGCCAGCGGTTACCATTCCAAACAACTCGGTGCAAAGATAAATGAAAAGCTTGAGAATCACACTGGACGTGGCAGACACTCACGAGAACTGGACGTGCACGCTGTGTGTAATTCAGTTGAGACTGAAGCTGCAGGGAATCGGTTCACAAGCACTGAGGAGAAGGGCAGCGGAGCAGCCAGAGACCCCGAACAGAGAATGCAAAGTAGAAGCAGCCCACGGTGAGTTCCCTTCCGAACCAAGGGAAGAAAGAGTCCTGGAATCTATCAAAGGTCAACCTATATTTGTACTTTGAACTCCATCCGCTCCACCTTTCCCTAGAACTTTCTTCCTGCTCTTATTCTTCTCTCCTATAGATTCTGTCCAAGTTAAATCAAACAAGTATAGGTTCTTGGTATTCACACATCATGGAGTACTGCTCTGCCACAAAGAAGGATAAACTTGAATCACTGTAGGAAACTGAATGCATCTTGAGACCACGAGGTTAAGTGAAATAAATCAATGCACAATCTTGGCTTCTATTATATGAGAAACCAAAGTATGAATAAAGAGCAAAATAAAAGATAGCTAATAGGAAATAAGGCAATAGATCTATCTCAAATAGGAAAGGGACCAAGAGATGGAGAGAGGGGGAAGGGAGGGGAGGAAAAGGAAACAAAAAAGGAATTAAAATGTGGTCTGTACATGAACCAACTCCACGTACTAATAAAAGTTAATTTATAAAAACTCAAAATTAAAAAAACAAGAAAATGCAATAAATACAACAAAAACCTTTTCACTTTAAATTGCTTCCACCTTCAGCCCTACTTCTTCACTATTCTTTGCAGTCCATTCTTCTTTACTATTCTTTGCAGTCACTGTTTCCAATTAACCACCTCCTCTCTTGACTTCTGCTCCCAAATTTACATTAATTCTTGGTCATCTCACAAGGCCTAACTATCGTTCTTCCACCAGACCTTCCAAGATTGGAGAACTCCAGGGTTGACCCTAGGCTCTCTTTCCATATCTGTCTACACTTTCTCATTAGGAGACCTCATCTCATTCCAAAGTGTTCAATCCAATCAAGGTGCTGAGGACTTGATACAGCTCACACCTTCCCTCCTCTCTCCACTGCATTTGTCTTACTTTTCTCTCATTACTGGGACAAAATACCCAACACCCAAAACTAAGGAAGGAAAGATTTATTTAGCTTATAGTTTGTGGAAGTTTCAGTCCATAATCAGCTAGCTCCAAAGCAGGGTGGCGTGGCGGAGTAACAGTTCGAAGCAGCAGAAGACAGCAAAAACAGCAAGAGCGAACGCGTGGGGAAGAACCAGCCTCTTTTCCTCCCATATACTGCAAGCAGGCTATCCATGCACACCATCTCTGTGCCCTCCTCTTGTACAGACTCAAGATGTTTACAAAGTGAGGACAGTGGTCCCCTGATGAATCACTTAGTTAAGCTTCTAAACTTCTCAGTCCTCAAGCTGACATAATGTATCAGCCATTACAATCCCCTCCCCCTTGTCAACTTGGCAGTCAGATACATCACTTTTCACCAGTTTCCAGATACAAAGACACGCTTATTCTTATCATTTCACAACTTGAACATTATAACACAGCTATAACAATCCTTATGTCTATCAACATTATATTACATTAGAAACATAACATTTCACCCTGGCCCCCCAAAGACTCATGCACATCCCTTTATGTGCATCCCTTTAGTACCTCTTTATGAGTTGCCAAAGACCTAACAGTCTCAGTATTGCTGAAAAGTCCAACTGCCAAGTCTCCTCTGAGATGTAAGGCAAACCCTTAGCTGCAAGCCCCCGTACAAATGAAAACAAAGTTAAACACTTCCAATAGTCAATGGTGCAAGATAAACATTGTCATCCCAAAAGTTACAAACAGGATTACAAAGGATCAGGAACAAACCAAGTCCAAAATCCAGCAGGGTAAACAGTAAGTCCTGTAGTTCCATGTGCACTATTTGAGGCAATCTGAGGCAAACTGTGAGCTCCAAAGAGCTTGAATGGCTCCACCCCTATGGTACTTCTGGTCGTTATAGCTCCTATAGCTTCTCTCTTGGGTTGCTTTTGCTCTTCCTTGCAGGTTTTCTTAGATGCTCTACATTACTGGCTTTTCCAAACTTCTGGGGTCTCCACAGCACCTTTGGCTTCACACTCACAACTTCACATATTTCCCTCTCAGAGACACACTGCCTGGCCTCCCAGGTCTTGTGAAATTTGGGTGGAATACCATAACTCTTGCATCCTGCATGCACCTAAAACCAGCACCACATGGATGATGCCAAGGTCTGCTGCCAATTGAAGCAGTAGCCAGGCTTCCCTCTCTCTTGGTTATAGGAGTTGAGTGCCTGAATAGCTGGGCACTCTGAATCCAATTCTGAGGAACAAATTTTCTATGCTGCCACCATTCTGGAATATGGTGCAGCCGTCATCATTCCAGAACATGATACTCTGTGGCTTTCTCCACAAAGCAAAGTCTTTCACTTTTGCAGGTTTGAGGCTGCAAAGGGTAGAGACTTGCTGATCTTGTGATGCCCTCAGGCCATCTTTTATATTCTCTTGTTCCTTCTCAGCAGTTAAGATCTCTTCAGCTCTATCTCTATAGTCTGCAGCTCTACTAGAGCTTCCTTTCTGGTCAAACTTACAACATTTTAAGTCAACCTGTTGGGCTCTTTGCTCTTGATTCTCAACATTGATTTGGCTAAAAGCCCCCAACAATACCCATGCCACAGCCTCAGCATTTGGCAACCTTGAAATTTCTTCTGCCAGATTAATTGCTCCACCACCCTTAATCTCAGTCTCAGGCAGTCTCTGCATATGAGCAAAATGCAGACAAACTTCCTGCCAAGCCATAACACACATCATCCGGAGTCCAACAACCACTGCAGCCCTTCTTCCCAGCAGAAACCTCTGGAACCTGATCTTTACCAGCAGGATTTCTATCAGATTTCTGGTCTTCTGAGCTCTGACTAGAATCTCCCATACAGAACAGCCTAAGGTGCTTCAGCACTACTCTTTCAGGTGACATCTCCATACCTTTCTAAAGTCTTCCCACAAGTCATTCTCAAAGTCTCTTGAACCATGTGACCAGGTATAGTCACAACAATGACCCCACTCTCAGTACCAAATTTTTAGTTATTTTTCTCTCATTGCTAGGACAAAATATCCAACACCCAAAATTAAAGAAGGAAAGGTTTATTTAGCTCACAGTATGTGAGGGTTTCAGTCCACAATGAGTTAGCTCCAAAGCAGGATGGCATAGCAGAGGAGTAACAGTATAAGGCAGCAAGAGGAAAAAAGTGGGGGAGTCAACCTCTTTTCCTCCCTTATATTCTAAGCAGACTATCCACACACACCATTTCTGTGCCCTCCTCTTGCACAGGCTCAGGATATTTACAAATTGAGGGCCCCAGTCCCCTGCTGAGTCACTTAGTTAAGCTTCTAAACTTCTCAATCCTCAAGTTGACATAATGTATCAACCACTACATTGGCCCTAGGCTGTCTCTTCATATCTGCCTCCACTTTCTCATTAGGTGACCTCATCTCATTCCAGGGTATTCAATCCCATCAAGGTACTGAAACCTTGATACAGTTCACACCTCCTTCCCTTCCCTCTGCACTGCATTCCACAATAGCAAAAAGAAGTGCTTGATGACCACCTCCACCTGGCTGTTCACACCCAGCCAAAGCAAAATGTTGACCTCTCACTTCTTTCTCTAGCTTTCCCCCACCTAAATTAAAGGTCATACCATGCATACACTTGCTAGAACCAAAACCCAGGAAACATCCTTCCTTCCTCCACTCCCTCAAAGCATTTCATCCCCCAGCATGTCTTCTTGGCTCTAACTTCAAAGCATTCATTGCCATCTTCTCTGCATTTGGATGCTACCAATTTAGCCCAAGCCAACCCATCTCACCTGTCTCCCATAATCATTTGCTTTGTATATTCTTGCTCCATAAAATCCTTTCTTTTAAATCATGCATCACCCAAGGTAATCTCTTTGAAAATGTAAATGAAATTATTTCATACCACTCCCCAAAATTTCCAATGGCTTTTATTGAAGTCACAGTAAAATCCCAACTCTTCATCTTGCTGCTGCTGAGTGTCTCCTACCTCCTATACCACACTCCCTTTGGCTCACACTAGCGTTCTTCCATACCATCAATCCATTAAACTCTTTCTGATAGCAGAGCTTTCATACTTTCTACCCCCATCTTCACTGAGCCTAAATGAGTATCTTCTGCATACAAGTGAATCAAGTAAATATCAACAAGAAATAAAATCTTCTTTACAAATGATTCTGAGCTTTGTCCAACAAGAGGCATATGTGATCCCAGACCCAAACTCTATACCAAAGGACTTGCCTAGAATGATGTTAACTGAATGCATTCAGAGTAGGCAATCCTGTATGTCCATCAGAGATATGAAACATATTAATCCATACCTATTGCCTGAATACTCATAGCCTCACTCGCTAATGAGAAACACAGAAATAAAAACCTGTGCCTATACCCAAGTCAGTCATGGAAAATAAGCAACACTTGAACTTTGAGAAAAGATGCCCAGCACAGAACAAACAATTCCTTTCAAATTCACACTTAAGTTACTCATAACTTTCTCAATCTCTCCTTCCCCATAAGACAAAAATTAACTCCCTGGCATTTCAGCTCAAAAGAATCTAAACAAAAGTTTCAATGAGAAGATGTTTAAGAATGAGAAAGACACACCATAATTCTCGATCCTTTTCAAACATCTGGTAGTTTTAAATTCCTCAAAAATGGGATACAAAAAAAGAAAAGAAAAGAAAAGAAAAGAAAAGAAAAGAAAGAAAGGAGGGGGAAAAAAAGAAAAAGAAGTCCTTAACACATCTTTAAATTGCAAAACTGATATTTCAGAATTGAGTCTGTTTATTTTTGGCCTACCATGAACTGTTAACATAAGGGACTGGAAATATACCAGTATATAAATAAATAACTCTATAAATTGAGAGAAACACTTTGCCATTTGAGCCTAATAAACAGACAAACTAGAATTAGAAGAGATCAAAGAGACATTTCCCCCTAGAACAGCAAAGACACAGGATGGGGGCAAGTAGATTACCAAGCAGTGAGGACTGTCTGGAGCCTGCAAGGGCTCCATGTCTCAGGGGAAAGCTCCTTAGCTCTCCTGGGGAGGTGAATCCCAGACACTGGGCTTGCCAGGCTGGATGATTCCCAGGCCCATGCCAGGCAAGAACCTAGGGCCACCTAACATGAAATAGGTGAAGATGTGAAGTTACCACGAGGGACCTGAAATCAGAACCTTTCCTCCCCAGCCATCCCCACATTCTATCATCTTTTTGCATTCTTGTAAGCATTTTAAAGAAAGCAAAGGAAGCCCCATACTCCCTGGGACAACTTATTTCTAGGGGGTCAAACTCATGATAAAACAAGTCTGTTTAAAAAATAAAATGAAATACTTGTTACAAAAACTATTTCATAGTGTATTCTTTGTATTGGCAATTTGTTAGAATAAATGGTCTGTGAAAACTGCTACATGACCTAACTGCTTTTTAAAAACCCTTATCACTAATGAAACTTCACTAGAGTACCATACCTATTACAGTTAAAACTATTTCACACTTGTCAATATTAATGGTTGCACTATTTCTCTGCTTGCCTTTTCTAGTCAAGGAAATTCTGTCAAAAGGGCAAAAGTCAAAAACTGTAACCTCAGCAATCACTAACTTCGGGGACTTATCCCTTGGTACAAATGTTCATGCATATGCATATTTTCATCACATATGCAGACAGATGCCCTCACATTGATTTGAATACTTGCATAAATATTAATGTGTACAAATGCTTGCATGCAGAAAACCCATTTATGAAATATCCAGTTGCATAAATTAGGAATATTAGATACTAACTGCATTAACACTTCATAAAATACATGCAAGAGTTTGCAGGACTCGAAAAAAAAGCATAATTCACTGATTCTCTCAATGTGTTACAATGTGTTTGCTATTTTGTAGGCATAAACTGGGAATTTCCACCAACTGTTTGAAGACTTTTGTTGATTCATAGTTCACTATTTATAAGAGACCCTCCTACTCTGTAAACTAAGCCTTTCTTTAAAGAGTAAACTTATAAATGGTTTCCTACGACTTAATTGGAAGTGCCAACTTTTTAAGTCACCAAATTGCCTGTAGAACTAGTTTTTCACGAAGAATATGATTCAAAAATCAATTGTCACAAAGCATTGTCCTCAAAGCTTAATCTGCACACCACTATATATCTGATTCATTCTCAGAAATGGCAGGTAAATAGAAACTTTTAGAAGTTGCAAAAGAAAATACAATAAAACCCCACAGTTTAGTAGGTTTGGATACAACGCAACTGGCAATTGGCACTGGGTGCCTGCCCACCACTCCCCCAAAACGGTTCTCAATTAGGAAAGCTAGTATTACTATTCTGGGGGCAAAAGAGGGTTTAGGAAGTCACGTCCTGATGATCACTGAAGGTTCCTGGTATAGTATATGACCAGCTGAGTATGTTTGAAATTTTCCTATCGTTACTTCTGTGCTTTTTAAAAGTACAGGTTGACTTCTAAAATATCTTCTCATTGGCTTTGGGAAAAAAGAAGATAGCAAGTCTGAATTTCAGACTTTTAGCTCTCTACACCCATCTGTGACACCACAGCCAGGTCTCACTACCCACTCAGACAGGACATTTCCCTCATCTGCACTGAGCCAGATGTAACGGGCAGGTCTACCCCACAAACGAGTGGGACTAAAAGAATTCTCAACCCAAAGTATTGCTTCTGCTATAGGGAGGGCCTACATCTCTCTGAAACTCACAGCTGGCTCTGAGGAGATCATGGCGGGCATCTCAGAGGATCACAGAACACTGACTCTACTTCTGTTCAGCCTCCAGGGAGATGCTCTTGGATAAAGGCAGCAGCAGGGACCGGTTACCGTTCACCAATGCCCACCTTCTTTTGCCCTTCTTGGGACACCAATACCCATCCTGTCGCACTCCCTGCAATAAGTGAGTCACTAGAGCTGAATTCTGGCGCACAGAACCCACACGCAGATGACACACGCCACTTCCAGACCCAGTCCCCCAGCTCTCCTCCATCTTCCCAGTCGCCTTTACTTGATCCCTACCTGAAGCAGCTGATCCCAGGCAGAGGGCTAAGGGCAAGGGGGAAAGCAGAGGCACTAAACTAAAGGCCCTCAGCCCACCGATGGCTGCATGGAGCCAACCCCTCGGCCTCCCTCTCCACCACCAATCTGCAAATAAACCTTTGTTTTGCTCAGATCACGAGGATGGTTTAATTTAACCGCTCACCTCCTGGTTTACACAAACTGCAACCAGCAGCATACCCAGTGCTCCGAACAGCTCATCAACGCACGAAGCCTGGCCACACGGCAACGCTGCGGGTCAGGAGCAAAATGGGAGGAACACAGGAGTGTGGCGAGACGGGCTGGGGGCTCAGAGGATTCTTGAGTGGAAATTAATCTGGAAATACATTTATAAGCCGCAATAAGCAAAGTGCCATACATGATGCTATTTATTTGTTAAAACACTTATTGAATGCTACTGCACGCTAGGCACTATGTCATGCTATGTCTGGGGCCGGGTTTCAAGACATGACTGAATTCAAGGAACCACGGTGGACGTGGAAAAGAGAAAATTCGGTTAGTCTTTGATAAAGTGGGGTAAGTGTTATCAACATCTCCCCAAGGGAGCGTCCACTGTCTCCTCTTAAATTTGGATTTTGTGTCATACACAACATGGGTATCCATAACAAATATCACAAAATAAATTCCTTTCTGTGTGGAACATAACAAACTTTGTACCTGCCCAGCTGTGCTAAACATGGCAAATGGCATCCGTGACCCCGAGAGTGATATTAATATCCATTAACACTACAGATGCTTATATCTGCCTCTCTTTATTGAAGTCTCTGAGTACCATATGGAAATACACAGATAACAGAACTGAGGACACCCAGGGAGTGAGCCCACCCTGGTGGTTGCCTTAAAACATCCTCGTTGCCTCAAAATCGCATGGACTCTGATGAATCTCCTCCTTTATAATCACACTATGCGGTCAAAGACTAATCTGAAATCTGCACCTTTTGATGAAGCAGAAACAGAAGGAAAATGTTATTTGTTACGTTTTTGAGCTAAAATTTAGGATTCCCTGAATCTCTACTCCAGCATAAATAAAGATTTTCTTTCATCTCATCTTAAGTAATCCTGAAGTCCTTCATAATTCTTGTAAGGAAGCAAAATATCATTAGGGAATTACCAAAAAATTTTCAGAGTCTTGAACCCAAACTGAGAAACAACTCATCTGTGGATGTATGTGTTGTGTAAAGCTGCATTAATAATAATTTTTTCACCTTGAATACAGGAGAATCAATAATTTAGTATGCTTATTTTCACTATAAAGTCCAACTTCTATTCTTATCACTGAAAATACTATAATGAAATTAAACATCTCAGAAAAAAATGGTAACATTTTTCAATGAACATATTAAATACAAAATTCTGAGTGACAGCAGTCAAAATAATGCTAGTACTATGAAATCCAAATAAAATAGAATAAACTTTTGCAGATGTCAATAAATTTGAAGACTGGAAACACTGCTATTTCTACAAACATAAAATGAGGTGACTCTAAAGCATTTTCATGCCAAAATCTTTCCTCGATTTTTAATTTCCCTCATACTAACAACAAAAATATCCATTACTGAGTACTTCAGTCTTTTACTTATAGCCTAAGAGTTAATATTTAATTCTCATAAAAATCTTGCAAGTTACACATACTTATTTCCACATTATGGGTATGGAAATGTAGATACAATGAAGCAAATGAAGCACAACTGCTTTATTGCCAGGTTTCTTAGGGTAAGGCAGGTAAGCAAAGGAGACACTCGTATTTGTTGATTTAGAAAATCATTCTATGATGTCCTGAAGTCCACTGAACAAAGCAGCTAGGAAAGGATGGACAGTCAAAGATGAAGCTGGGGAGGCAGAACCCAAACTCTGGTCTTTTCTGTCCTGAATCACATAGTTAACTGTGTCTCTTCCCCACTTCACTGTGCGGTTAGATCTGGCCCACAGCAAGAATGAAGTGTGAGCTTCAATCTGATGGACAGCTCCTTCTCCGGTCTACAAACATTCCAAAAAGCAGAAAGCCAGCTGCCTCTCTCTTGGCAAGTTCCCATTAAATCCAAATAAATAATGCAGTGTTTTCTGTGTTTTAATTTTCCTTAGGATTACTGCTCACTATGGTTTCATTTCTGTCTGGTCTAATTATGGCCTATTTGGTCCTTCAAAATGACCTTCTAATCCAGCAGTGTTGGCCAGACTGGAATACTCACCCACCTTATGAATACAGGGAGGTCAAGCCTTTGCTCACTGCCATAAACATTAGCTCAGCTCAAATATTCTTTGCAAGAACAAAACCATACATGAAAAGAAAACTGGACCTTACATAAAACATCCCCCCTTTTTTTGGCCTGGTATTAATCCCATTTCAAACGTAACATTTGGGGATTCTCAAGAATAATAACGACTATTTTGTTTTCAGAACATGATCTAGAAGGAGTCAAGAGAGACTCTGCCAAGAATACCCAATGACACACACAGGTATATCCTCTTCTGCATCAGGGTACACACATTGCCTTGCCTCTCCCCAACCGAACGAAACTGCTTTTCCTGTGTTTTTCCAATTATGTTTTAATAATACTATTTAAAAGCCAAGAAAGAAAGTCAATCATCCCTTCATGTAGCTGTCTCCATAGAGTAAGCTCAATTTCATATTTTTATTTAAATGCTTTTCTTCTGAACCTTGCAAAGAGCTTTTCTATCATGTCTTCATTGATCCTCTTAACTTAAAAGTATGCATCAAATATTTTCATTCCCACTGAGATGTGGGAGAAAAGAGGCATAGTGATTTAGATATAATGTTCTGCTAAAATCAGTCATTTTAAAAGTTGGAAGAGCCTTACGAATTTATCAAATAATCCCGGTACTGTAGGAAATGTGTGTGTGTGTGTGTGTGTGTCTCACACACAATTCCTGCTATGATACAAAATCAACTCTTCCTTTGCTTTTAACTGGGACCAAGTCCTCAATTCCTAACACACATAAACCTAAGTTATTCAAAACTAGTATTTCAACCCTCTGCATTCTGACTTTAGTTGTCAAACATAAATAGTCTTAAACAGGCATCCTCATGAATTTCCAGAAAAGATATTTGCAGACAGTGTCCTGAGGATAAGAGGGACCAAGGGTCAAGTGCTGGGCCATTCATTCACCATGTTGACCTGTCCTGGTCAATGACAATCATCTCTAGCCTCCTCAGGGAGCAAAGAGGTAGTTGAGTTTTTGATTCAAAGTTAGCCACACAGTGGTTCTTACAAACACTGTTGATAAGAACAAAAATTTAGTCTTGGCCTATATTACAGCCTAATAATCGGTTTACTGGAACAGTCGCTATTGCAAACATGTTAACTGAGATTTCTTCCCCTTATTTGTATGAGAACTGATACAGCATTTGCCTGCAATGCTAAAGACATACATATTTATATGGCTTTGCACTCTCAGACCTGCCAACCTGAGACTGTGTCTCAGACTTGCTATCCCGGGCTTGCGGTGTAGTCAGAGCGTAAACACACCACCGCCCTATTTACATACCAAACAGACACCTTTGTTCAGTATTTGTCATTCAAGTCTAAATCAAAGCAATAAAACTGCCTGTTACTTTTTCAAATTGGCATGGCTTACACATACAGAGATGCGAGAAATCATGATCTTTTTCCTTTTATTCTCCAAACACAGACACCCACAAATACGGGAGCTATTATCATGCCAGGCTCAAGAGCCAGACATACAGGGCCCAAGATTCCATGATGACAATTACAGTGAAATCCAGCGCACACACAGCCCAAAGGAACCACTGGGTGAGATCACCTCCTCCCAACAGTTAAACAAATGACCTTAAAATCTAGGATCATTCCCTTCAAAAACGATCTCGTAGTTACTCTTCAAAATCTTCAGGATAAAATTTGTATTTACAGCTCATCAAACACACTGCACCATTTCATCCTTACTTCTGGAGTCTGCAGTTACCCTCTGTGGAAAGTTCCTTGCCTCCCCCACTCACCATTACCAATTCCTTACTCGCCTCCACCATACCCAGGCTCATTCTTAGAAACTCATCTCATGATGCCTGCTATAAGCCGTCAGTGACCATCACTGCCAAACCTCCGGTAGGGTCAAGTGTTTTATTCTCCATTTCCCAAGTCCCCCAAACCTCATCTCTCTCTTACTACACTGCCTGTGCTGTGAGATGGGGACAAATGTGCTTAGACCCTGGACCCTCCTACAACACAGTGCCACGCTCCAAGCAAGCACTTCCTGAGAAGGTGGGACAGGAAAGTAAGCGTATCCTGAAAGAGAAGCAGCACCGAACCTTAACATCAAAGTGCTTATGAAATGTCTGGGGAAACGCAAAGCCGTCTCAGATCCCAACATAGACAGGCACATTTGACTAGGAGACTCTACCTGTGGGTGATAGAGGTCTGTTTCTAGCATTAAGAAACATAAAACTGGGCTTGGGTGGAGTCTAGTGGTATGGCACTTGCTTAGCATGCCAGAAGCCCTCTATTTACTCCCAGAACCACGAAAACAAAGTAAAATGTCTAAATTTGGTCCTTATGCTTACTAAAGGACCTCACAAGTACCATTTAAGAATAAATCAACTTTTGAACAATGGCCGCAGCGGTAAACAAGCCCAGTCTGGGAACCAGTGCCATGTACCACGGGCCACGTCCAGACAGGGAACAGCCGGACCCTAGCCCCTTCTGGCACACAGGCTGGCAAACAAGAAGTACTAGCCCCACCCCACCCCCCATAAGTGACCTGCTTATCCAGAGAAACTCAGGCTGTGATGATAGCTATCGAGGTGAAATGCAATTGGATGCCTGTGGTGCTTTGGTGTCTCACTAACATTGCAGCTCTAGGGCCAGTGGTCTGATCATAGGTTCAGAGGATATTATAAGCAGTGTGTCATCCAGCGGGGATCTCCTTCTGAGGGTTGCAGCCATTGTTGATTCCCTATGGTCTTGTTTTGAGGTCCTATATTGTTTCCATTGTTTTGTTGGGTTGGATTTTACTCCCTTTTGTTTGGCTTATGTTAAATCCCATAGCAGTAGAAGCTATTTCAAGGATAGCAAGATATATTATGGTAGCAATTTTGGATTTACTATTGGCTTGTTTTGAAGTCCTTTATCACATTCATTGTTTTGTTTTTATTGTTTCTATTCTATTCTGTTCTATTTGACTTTTACTATGTCTGAAGTTACCTGCAGCTATTTTGAAGACATCAAAAGGCATTATGGTAACCACTGTTGATTTCATAATGGTTTGAAGTCCTGTATCTCCTAAACTGGTTTGTTTTGATTGGTTTTATTTTGTTATATACTCTTTAAAATAAAAAAATCAATCAACTTCTGCACTATCAAAAGAAGCTACTGTTTTTTATATTTGCTCCACGAGAAAAAGATACTTAGATGAAACACAAAAGCAATGTTCCCAAAATTCTGATTTAGAGAAGAGATGCTGCACTTTGAAGTCAGAGGGGAAAAAAAATCCCAACACCCTGTACTTAAATCCCAGTTTTGTTCTTTCCTGGGTATATGCAACTGGGCAACTTATTTACCCTCCCTGAGTTCCAGGGTCCTGATCCATGACATTAGAATGGTGACAACTATTTCCAGAGATTGGTACAGACACACAGTGAGACCTTCCTGAATTTTCATTTCCACTTATCCTAAGAACGAACAGAGGTATGCAATGCCACAGTGCCTGCCAGCTCTTGCTGACCTCTGGGCAACTAAAAGCGAAGGCTAAGGGAGGGGGAAGGCAGCCCACATGGACTGTGTGTGCTTTCATGATGCAAGAAGCCAACCACGCTTTCTCCCAAATCTGTAGGCTGTTTATACACATGGGGATTAGATTTTCATGTGATCTTTTCATCAGCTCACAATGAAAATCTATGTGTTCAAGAAGCTCATGGGCCTTGTATTGCAGGCAGCTAGTTAAGGGATTGAGGTACAAACCAACAAGAAACACAAGAGCCTTCAAAGGCTTTATAGTTGTTTCATTTCAGAAGCTGGGTTGTAGGCAGGTGGTGCCCATTTTTTACCATTCTTTAAACTGAGCACAATGTCTACAGTTTAAAGTGGGTAAAATTGATATCTGGGAACTGAAATCAGGGACCCTAGGCTTGGGAATTCAGGCAGCATTTAACTAAGGATGTGTCCAAAACAAATTGCAATTATGCTAGAGGTCAAAACATCTTGGTGCTAGCCCCAAGTCTTTGACTGACTGTCGGGACAGTTGCAAACTGGCTTTCAAATTATTGAGAAAATACAAAGTTAAGATCAAGCAGTACTCTGTGTATTAGTCTCAAATCCTCTCTTGCAAAACAAAGGCTCTTTCATGGGGGCAGTGGGAAGCTGGCAAACTAACACAGCGCCATCTTCTTGAGGTTTCTCTTAGGCCAACATCTCCCCACCCAATTTTTGGTATATTTGTGGCAATGAGTAAAAAACAATGATGTAGGTAAATATTTAGCTAAATGTTTAGCTAAATACAGTTATGTTAAGAACCCTAAAACAGCTCCACTAATAATCTATGAAGCTATCTGCAAAAGTTTAGAACAGCACTGCTGAATTGAGTGTTGTTTATTATGACTGTGCTGTGCTTTGCCGTTTGCAAATCAGTCACAAACATGTTTACTAAGAAATCACACGCACGCATGCACACACACACACACACACACACACACACACACACGGGGTGTCTGGAGACAAATAGGAATAAGGAGCGAAGCAGATGGAAGAGCTGCTTCCTAGGCAGATTGAGCACATTTCATACATAAGCAAGGCAAAGAGTTCAGCAAACTTCTACAGAATATCAGAATCCAACAAGTTAACACACTTCTAATTATTTTCAGATTGTCTGACTGCTTCATACTTTATGGTATTGTTCCTGATTTTTTAATTTATTTCACTTGGGGGAAGCAGCAAAGTCCCTGTAGAATTTACAACCTTCCTCAGTTGTAATCTAACTTTAGAAGCAGAAATAGCAATGGCTGTGAGAGACACAAAATAATTCAGCCATGGGTCCTGTCATTAGTTAATTTCCCACACCTTTTTGGGCCAATAAGGTAAAGCCTGTGATCAGAACGTAGTACGCTAATCTGTTTACTTTTAAAAACTCAGTAGTTTGGCTTACTGAATTCTATCAATGACACCAGAGCCCTTTCATTTCCTAATACCAAGAAATATGGTTTTCCTCCTTAAGGAAATCAAGTAAATAACGATTTACCCTACCCTTCTTAATACTCAGTAATTTAATATATCACATAGCTTATCTGGCAAAACATGAATGTGAAATAAAGTTATGGAAGTGTTTACAATAAATGCTCAGGGGTAGACTGAAGCAACTTTTCGAGAAAATGAGGGAAATAAATGGTTAACTGCTAGCACGCACTCTCACGCTGGAGGACACAAAAAGGTTCCCAGCAGTTGTTAAATTCATTTAGAGAAACTCACTTTATTTCTCTAACAGAGCGCTCACCAGCTAATCTGTATTACAACCTGCAGGAGTCTTCATATTCTCAGCAGGACCGAGATTCAGGCCACACTGATTTAGCTATTTAATCTTTTAAGAGAACACTATTTGGCAGGAAAAGACCCCCACTTCACCAAGGGGACATCACAGCGGCTCGCTGTCAGCAGATACCGGGCCAGCGAGCACACGAAGGTGGGAAGCCACCCGCCCTAAGCAGAGTTTACTTTCCTTCCTCAGCTCTGCGCTCGGACACACAGGGGCCCCTGTGACGTGCACGGGAAACAAACGCTTCACCAGCGTGGATCACTCCTTCAGATCTGTATGTGTCTCTCAAAGGCAAAATATTTTCTTACTAGTTGGGTCCATCAAACTTAAAGTTTAAAAGTATCACTATAAAGATTGGAGGCAGATAAGCAGATGAATAATGTCCCTAATTTTTTTTTTTTTTTTTTTTTTTGTGGTACCAGGGATTGAACTCACAACCTCGTGCCTGCCAGGGAGGCACTTAAGCCACTGAGCCAAACTCCCAGCCCTAGTTTTTTGAGACAGGGTCGCACTATATAGTTCAGGCCGGTCTTGCGCTCACATTGTAGCCCAAGCCAGCCTTGAGCTCACAAGGCTCCTCCTACCTCAGCCTCCCAAGAGCTTATCCCTAATTTTACTTTTTACTTGTTTTTATCTTCTTAACCACTGAAAATCAAAATAGAGAGGGCATCTATAAAAGTTTTCAAGTATGCAATTATCTAAGATATTGATCTTTTTAACCATCCTGGAACTAAAAAGCTGACCATCCTTGAAGCACTTTTGACCTTCTACAGGTAATACTACTGTTGGGTTCTGTTTCACGGAAGTCACCTTTGCATCTTCATTTAATCAACAGCAGAGGTCTAATGTGGAATGATATTTTTAAGGGACTCCATTCTGCCAGGCAAACATGGAGCAGGGAAGACAGAGACAGGGAAACAGGAAAACATTTCTCTGCTCACAAACTTGGGTTAGTTTTCCCTCTGGGATTAACCCAGCATTTCCCTCCCCCTGGCATTCCTCACGCTTAGATAATCAGATAAATGAGCTCGTCTACCGTCTACGCGGACAGTTGCCTTGGCAGTTATCTCCTCGTCTGGCAGAGGCTAACTGCAGGCTTCAAGAGGTCAGGGGTCATTTTTATTTCATTCTTCATATCCCGCATCTCCTAGCAGAGTGCATAGCACACAGTAAGCATTCAAAAAACGTGCAAGCCAATAACTAAGTTTTCAAAACTTTATTACTCTACAGAATGTGGATTTTGCTGATGCTCAGAATAAACTATTCCTTCCCACGCTTGCCCCAAGCTGCATTTTGGTACCGGTGTTGCTCCCTATCCCCCGACCCTCCGATGGAGGCGCGGGCCCTCCCTTTCCCTGTTCTTCTCCTCCAGCATTTCTCTCTCACACCTACCTCTGAGACTGCTCCTCCTCCCCCAGGGCCTTTCCCAAGCACTCCGTGTGTCCTGGGAGGAACATGAAAGGCGCCCCCAAAAACACTTTCTCTGTTGTCTTGAGACTCACGGGGCCTAGTGTAATGCGATAGCTGTAACCACCATTTACTGAACAAACACATGTGCACAAGACCACCATGAAGGCAACTTCTACTTCTTACTCTTTCTCGTCACAGCAGTTTTCTGGACAGACTTGGAACTGGGTGTGATAGCATGTGCCTGTAATCCCAGCTACTCAAGAGACCGAGGCAGGAGGGCCGCTGAAGCCCAGGAGTTCAAAGCCAATGTGGTAACAAAGTGAGATGGAAGGAAGGAAGGAAGGAAAGAAGGAAGGAAGGAAGGAAGAAAGGAAGCAAGCAAGCGAGGGAGGGAGAGAGGGAGGAAGGAAGGAAAAAACTAAAATGGCAGCTTGTCCTCAAAGGTCTCACATGACACAACAAAACTAAACATTTAAATCACTTTGTCTGGGGGAAATCACTTTGTCCCCAAAATAACAATGTTTAGAGGAGTGATGCTGAGCTGTAGCTTATTGATACCTTGTTTCTCTATGCCTGAGCCCCTGGATTTGATCCCCAGCACTAATCAATCAGCGAAGAATAGGGTGATTTGAGGTTTTGTTTTCTTTCTCCTAAACCTGTGCCCTTTTTCCCAGTCTGCTGAACGTAAAGAAATTCTAACACTTCTGTCATTCTAAGATTCCAATAACACAAAGTTGGACTCAAACAAGTTAAAAGTGAACTTCGTTAGTTGAAATAGCCATCAAGGAAAAAAAAAATCAATAAAATGTACATGGGCAAGTCAAAAAAAGTGACCATAACTTCCTGCTTCTTGTCCTTGGGACTCACTGGAGTCTGAGAGTCCCCCCAAAATCAAAAGGCCCTTCATAGAGAAACTGAGAAGCAGCCTTTCACAAGCAGCACTGCAGGATCGTGTATGTAAAAAAAAATTTAAAAAAAAAAAAAAAAGAGCTGTTAAACACCTCAGGCAGCCAAAAGAAAGCTACCAAAGAAAGCATAAGCAAAAACATTTAAGAAATGCAATTTTCATGACATTATCTTTCTAGGAAAACGAAATACAAATTAGACAATATAGCTGCATATCCTTTAAAAGATACTTGAGTTTCTAATCTCCAAATTATGAAATGTTCTTTAATTGTCCATTGGATTACCAATGGGTTTTGAAATCTATATATAATGTCTCCCTCGATTCCAGACCTTCTAATAAGTAAAATAACCTCTAATGTTTACTTCAGTTAACTCAAACAAAACAAATTTTAAACTTACCTCCCCAAATCCACTGAAATCATAATTCTGTGACATAATTGTTGGTACTCCACAAAAAATTTCTGTAAGATTTCAAGTTTTTCTTTAACATTCCAAGTGTTCTCATTATGGGTATGTCCCAAGACATATACTAAAATCTGGAAGAAAATTCAGATGATTTTTAAGTTTTAAATCTGTACAATACACTGGAAATTAAGACAATTTCCAAAAGTTAACCTTTCTCAGACTTTCCCTACGGCATCTCAACCCCTGCCTTTCTTTCTCTTCACATCTGCCTGGGCCAATGTGCTAGCCAGGATGTGTGAAGTCTATTTTCTGAGCCATATAATTCAACCAAGACCTGGAAATTTTAAAAACATTATTACATCTCTTATCTTTGTAAGTTATCTTTGATAACTGCTCAAAACTACAAATAAGGAGAGCTTTGAAAAGGCCAATTAAGGATTGAAAATAGCACCTAGACATGATTTTTCTTCCCTTAGTTAAAACTGTGCAGGCTGGAAAACAGAAAAAAAAATTAAAACCTGAATGCAAAAGTTTTCCAGGAATGGCAGCAAGCAGAAGGTGGCATCATCTAATTCCACTCAAGAAACTGATTCAGGATGGTAGTTTTTAACTGTATCACACTTTGAATTTTTCAAAGCACCTTCATAAAATGTGAATGTCACTTAATGTATGTCACTTAACTGTCTCAAAATTGCCCTGTGATATATGGACATATTCTCTTGGCCCTGCTCTGGACTGAACTGCACTTTCTTCCCTCATCCCCCACAAAATTCCTATTTTTAAAGCCCTCACCATCTATGTGATATTTGGAGATGGAGGCCTTTCTGGAAGCAGCTAAGGGTAAAGAAGATCACCAGGGTAGAGCCTGGATTCTATTTGGCCGAAGTCGTTGAGAAGAGGAGAGGCTGGGTCTCTTTCTCCCTCCCCCTGGCCCCGTTTGTCCCTCCCTTCCTCTCCCACTCTCCCTCTGTCTGCTAGACAGGAGGTTAAGCCAACTTTCTACACAGCAGGACAAAAGCCCTCACCAGAAACCAATCGTGCCGGACCTTAATCCTGGGTGCCCAGCATCCAGAAGAGTGAGAAAGTAAATGTCTGTAGTGTAAAGCCATCTGGCCTATGGCACCTTGGGATGACAGCCCCAGTCCAGGTGAATTAATAAAAGTCCCACTTACTTTTTTAGATACTTAAGTGAGACATCAAAAACAAAAATCTCACTTTAAAACATGGGCTATGTTTCCAATATAATGAAATTCTCAGGTGATACATGGGGTGCAAAGGACCCTGCTCCACAGAGGAGGCACCACTATACTCTTCCAGTGGAATGACTCACACAGGTCACTGAACATGTAAGGAGCAAAGTTATCAAGCAGCCCAAACAAGAAAGATGAGGCCGGGAGTTTGGTTCAGTGGCTTAAGTGCCTGCCTGGCAGGCATGAGGTTGTGAGTTTGATCCCCGGTGCCGCCAAAAAAAAAAAAAAAAATCTATCTATCTATCTATATATACATATACATATACATATATATATATATATACACATATATATATATATAAACATATATATATATATATATAGACATACACCAAACAAGAAAGATGACAACACCTGAAGCAACTTTAAACTATAAGAAGACTCTCTTGCAAGGGGGGAAACTTCACTAATACAAAATTAGTTAAAAATCTAAAAAGTATTGCCTCCGTCTTGACCAGGCACCTGCTAGGCCCCAAGCACCAGCCATCTCTGTGCTGGAAAGACACAGTGGTCCCTGCTCTGCTGTGGCATGTGTCCTAACAAAGGTTCTGTTTTCCTAGACTGAGACATGGGTGGAAAGGCACCTTTCTGAAAAAAAGGGAGAAAAACAGTTAACTCTTTCATTTTCACAGGTGGTGCCATGCTAGGCTGTGTCTTCATAGAGTCCAGTCCTGGGGAAAGAAAACTCCTAATGTAGTGATGGAAGCAGACTGCCAGGGCAGCGGGGTAAATCAGAGTGAAGGAAGTCAAGGGAACCCCTGAGCCGATATGGATGGGGGGCAAGGGGCAAAGGGCCTTTCAGACAGAAATGTAAAGTGCGACAGAAGGGCCACCCAAGGTCTCCACAACCACCAAGCCAGAAACATCCTCAGTCCTTGCAAAAGGTTTTATATTTTACCATAAAAACAGTCAGGAGCCACAGACAGATTCAAAGAGCGAATATGGCATAATCAAACGTGCATCTTAGGAAGAATTTGAAAGAAATCACATAGACAACAGCCTGAGAGGAAGGAGAGGCAATACAGGAGCCACTGAGAATAGTCAAGAAACTACGCCTAAGACCCAAGGAAGAGAGGGGAACATCTCCTGAATAAAGGATAAGAAACAAAGAGTTATGCTGTGCTGTTGTGCATTCCTGGGGACAGAGAAAACAAACTGAAAATGGCATGGATAGTATTTGCCTCCATGAAGTTAGAGGGGTCAGACATCGACACACATGAAATACTAATGAAAGCCAACATAGATAATAGAAGGTGTGAAATGAGTGCTAAAAATGATAGCAAAAAATATGATAATACTTCAGAGATCAGGACGATTGCTGTAGCTGGTGTTTGCATGTGTATCTAAGATCAGGATGTCATTTACAGATACTGTGAAATAGTCCTACACAAGAGGAATGACTCGTGCAAAAGCCCAGAGCAGAGCAGGTGGTCAGGCCTAAAAGAAATGGACAGAGCTGTCAAGCAGTAAAAGATGAGGCAGAAAATAATTTAGGAGCAATGATAGAGAGTCCTTAGAGTCAGAATTAAGAGGGTTAGAAGATTAGACTTTATCCTGCTCAAAGTAGAGTTCCAAAGAAAGTTTTTAGTGGGTCATAATTAGGGTCTTGATGAAAGGATATTTTAGAAAGACTCATCTGGTGATGGCGCTTTCCATACAATGGAAGGGCCAGAAAGAGCCTGGAAGGAGATCAGGCCAATTAGAGGGCTACCGGAGGAACTCGGGCAGGAAAAAGGCCCGAACACAGCGGAGCTCAAAAGATAAGACCGAGCAGAAAGGATCTTACAAAGAAGGATCTTCAGAAAACATTTTCTGTCCTAATCTGTCTCCAAAAAGAAGCTGGATTATGGAGGCACTTTCCAAATCTCCCCTCCAGACAATGCCATTCTAAACCATAGTTCTCGTTCCTGCCATGCAGGAGTAATTAATAGTCTGGGATGGATTTGTTTCTTTAAGTGACTATGGCTAAAAAAATTGAGGATAAAAAGAAGAGATCAGCCTTTGAAATCTTGCCCTACATGGAAAAATAAAGCAAATCCAGGTGGAGGGGAAACCACAAGTTGGAAAGAAAGTACCAAGAGCTAATTTTCCATACATTCTTCTCATGAAAGTGTAAGTATTCTTTATAGAAATCCTTACCCCCAGGAGGAGTTGTTCAGAGAAGCTAATTAAATGGAGTATGTCAAAGTGTTCCAAAAGGAAAGAAGTATTCATACATGTGTTAGGTGTTAAAAGAAAATTATGTGCTATTGCCCTATTGCTTTCCTTGACGTATCTAATCTTCACCTTTAAAGATAATGCTGTCAAACCACCACTGCTTAGGAATGCATGGGAGTTTAGGGTTGAGATGAGTTGGAGGTGAGGTACAGTCTATTAAAACAACATGGAGATTCACTCTGTAAAAATGCGACCCTTTAAGGATTTACCTCTTAACCACTGGCATCATAATTAATCATCTGTCTTAACTGGCAGAGTTAGGAGTTGTAACAAAAATATCATCCTGTTCTCCTTTCAAACTACTTAGCATTCAAATTCAAAAAATTTCATAGAAATTTTTATTAGTTATAAAAGTTCTGTTTTTTTATATAAGGAAGAAAATTAACCAGTCATCTATCTCCATACTGAATGACTTTCTAATTTCTACTTTTCTCTCCCTTAAAAACAACAAAAAAAAACTTTCTTTTATGTTTGCTGAAGATGAAAACTCCTATGTCAGTGGCTGGGATTTACATAAGACCTAATTGCCTCCTACATGATAATTTTGCCACCAGTTTACAATTAGCATGCATTTCTCATGCATGAGTTGACCCAATTACATAACAAATTTTGCCTGTGGGGATTTCTTTTGACTGCTTGTCTTCTGTCCACCGTACAACTCAATTTCACACTGTCAGCAGCCTGAACATGGTTACAGTCAGTCTCTGTCAAAATGATTTATTTAAATTACAAACAGAGACCAAATCCCTAGATAATCATCCTTAGCCTCGTATACTCACCCTTACATCCAACCTAACTTGGAATCCAATCTTTTAATAGCCGATAGACACAGTATTCAATTATCAGGCAACACCGAGTTCCAATAATCTAATATTTTTAAAACTAATTCACAAAATCTCAGAGAACTAAATCAGCAGTATCCATGCAGGCCTATTAATGGGTATATAATTTATTTTACATTATAAGAAATCAATGAAAAATTATGCGGCTGTATCCGAAAAACACTTAGAATTAATTATATTTCCATAACAAATTACAGTGAGATTTTTTTTTCTACCATCTCAAAAAAAAAGACTCGGATCTTAGCCTTTCTGGTAAAGCAAGCAAGCATTTCTTACAAATGGGTATGCTGGATTGTAAATGGGAGCCAAAAAAATGGGTATTTGGGAAAAAGGATACATAACCAAAATTGTAGCTACCAATGTGGCAAGGCAAAGAAGAGAAAGCAGGCGAAAATACAATCAGCTGTAGGCCAGTGATCTACAGCCAGAAGACACCGGCACACACAGGTGTGCAAAGCCCTTGTCGTGTGTCAGGGACAGACACAAGTCCTGACAAAACAAATAAAGTTGCACTGTTTCAGTCAGTCTGTGAAACACATGATTTTCTCACCGGCCCTTTTTTTTTTTTTTTCCCCTTTCCTCTTCATGTGACATTTCTCTTTCCCCTGAAATAAATTAGCAAATAAATACCTAGTTTTTATCTACAGCACAAAGCCAGTAAAAGTCTCTTGGGGTCTGACTTTCCCATTTTATTTCACAATTTATCCCCGGACTGTCTGAGCTAATTGAAAGTGCAGCTCATATGAGTGTGTAAACAGGCAGAAGGAAACGCATCAATAATCCCCTGCCAGTTAGACCGACTCGCGCGGATCCGGGCGAGAGGCTGCTTTGTCATCCTCCTGCTGGGACCCTGAATGCCCGACTGATAAACCCGAGCATGGGCAGCCAGAACCTGAGCCTAGGAGCCTTCACGGTAACCTGCACGAGCTGCAGCTCTCATGATGAGAAATGAAAGGGTTTTTAAACATCCAAGGGCACAGCGTTCCCCAACTCGTATCTCTATATCGCCCTGTAGTAACATATTCTTAAAGCATTGTTTAAAAAATGCAAAGATGTGTAAGAAAACTTCTGCCATTTCTGAATTTACGTCCTGGAGTTTGGGGACAAGAAGGGAGAAATAGTAATTAAGGACTCCACTGTGAAAGTCTTAAGACGCTCAGTCTTTCAGTCTTTCCACAAAGGCTGCTTTCTGCTGCAGAGATTCCCAGCAGCCTTGAACCTCTAAACATTATCCTCGGTTAGAAAGGTTGGCTGGCTGGGCCAGCATCCCACAAAACCTGTCTCCAAGCCTGTTACTCAATTTCATAAACAAGCAAACTCCATCTGGACATTAATATACGGAATGAAATGAAGACGTCTTCTGGGATGGCACTGGGGAAAAAAAAACAGAACTTTTTCTTCATTTTAGAAACTAAATTCTGTTTGTTTTCAACCATTACATGAATTCTAAAGTCCTGCCTTTTTCATTGTTCTTCTTGCAGCTATACCAGGCAACATAGCAGAAAAATTTTAAATTGCAGCGTTTAATAAATCTCCTGCGTTCAATATGTTGTCATCACAGGGACCAAAAGGAGGAGGTAGGGCTAATCCACTCGCACCTCTTTTATTACACACAATTTGAAATTTATAGTTGCGCTTTATCCCACACCTCAGTAACATGTGCAGACCTAGTGGACATTTCCAAATGACTTCAAATCCTAGACAAATGAATGTGAGTGGCTGAAAAAATTTTTCATAACATTGACACAGACACGAGCAATCAAAAATGCCCATTCATCCATAACATATTACCCAAAACACCTAGGAGTTGTCATTAAATTCACTGCATTACGTCTTCATACCTTCTTCAGTCCAAGGGGGTGAATGACAGCTTAAAAAGAGCCACAAACTATTCAAGGATAAAATGAACTAAAAACAACAACATGGAGCAAAGGAGGAAATAAAGATTGTGGGTAGTTAACCACCTCCATGAACCTGCACTGAACTTGGAGTTCTAATGCAAGGCTCACCAATCTCATCTCCCTCATCATTTTCCAGATGAACTGGCTCCATCCCATCCTCTCCAGCAGGAAAATTCTGAGGTCTTCCCAGGCTAGACACTTTTCTCACCTTCCTCCTCTCAAAACACACAATCCAGGCCACTGCCAAAAATACCTGTCTGGGGCTCAGTCAGAACTGTGCAGTGGGTTTAAACAAAAGTAGTATGGAAACTGGACTAACCAAGGTTCCACTTTTTAGGTCAATCCAAATTTCTTATAGAAAGACATCCTTGAGTAATATGGAAAACCCAGTTAGGTAATGGAAAAAGGCCATGCAGTTGTAGTCTTGTAAGTGAATAATAAATTCACCAGACCCCCAGAATATTTGACAGCCTCCTTATTCAGTACTAGGTCTCTAAGAGTTATATTGAAAAATCTACGTATTTTACTGCTAGCCAGACATTAATATACCCCATCATGGCTAAAAGAACTGCTTATAAAACCCCTATGGTTGCTAACATCCAGACACTGTAGAAAGTATTTTAAAAGTTGCTGTCTCAGTTATATGCTTTTTACAGATTTAATGCAATCTCAATCAATATGCTTATTACAGATTTAATGCAATCTCAATCGAAATACCAATAGCATTCTTTGTAGAACTGGAGAAAACAACCCTGAAATTCATATAGAACCAGAAGAGAC
Source organism: Dasyprocta punctata (assembly GCA_004363535.1). Classification (NCBI taxonomy): domain Eukaryota; kingdom Metazoa; phylum Chordata; class Mammalia; order Rodentia; family Dasyproctidae; genus Dasyprocta; species Dasyprocta punctata. Next base: position 39,197 of record RJWM01003196.1, read on the forward strand.
CCAGACTAGAAAAAGCAACCATGGGTAAAAAAAGCAAGGCAGGAGGCATTACAATCCAGGATCTGAAGTTATTTACAAAGCTGCAACGATAAAAGCTGCTGGTGCTAGCACAAAAATAGCACAAAAAGTAACGGAACCAAGCAGAAGAGAAAGAACCCCAGACACATTCACCTATCTCATCTCTGACAAAGGGGCCAAAAGATACACTGGAGGGAAGATAGTCTCTTTAATAAATGGCGCTGGGAAAACTGGCTATCCACATGCAAAGACTGAATCTAGACCCTTACCTCTTGCCATGTACTAAACGAAAATCAACATGGATCAAGGAATTAAGTGTTAAAACCGAAATACAATCTACTGGAAGATAAAGAAGGTAAAACTCTTCAAGTTATAGGCATAAGAAAGACTTTCTGCACAGAAGCCCAGTTGTACAGGAAATAGTACCAAGAATCAACAAACGGGAACATAGCAAATTAAAAAGCTTCTGTATAGCGAAGGAAACAACCACCAGAGGGAAAAGACAACCCTCAGAAAGAGAAAAAAAAATTGCAGCTATTATTCAGACAGAGGGTTTGTATCTAGAATATACAAAGAATTCAAAAAAAATCAGATCCCCACCAAAAAGACGCAATCAGAAAATGGTCAAGAGAATGCACACATCTCAGAAGAAGTTCAAATGACCAATAAATACAAGAAAAAATATTCGACATCACTGGCCATTAGAGGAATACAAGTCAAAACAACACTGAGATTCCATCTTACCCCAGAAAAAAATGGTCCTTATCAAAACATCAAATAACAACAAATTCTGCTGAGGATGCAAGAAAATGGGGACCATTCTACATAGCTAACGGGAATGTAAACTACTACAACCACTATGGAAATCAGTATGAAGATTCCTCGAAACCCTAGAAATTCCATTCGACCTGTCTTTTTCTTTTCTAGGTATCTTCCTTAAAAACTGAAATACATTCTATCACAGTAACCCATGTATAACCATATACATAGCAGCCCAATTCATAATAGCTAAGTCTTCGAAGTGGCCTATCTATCCATCACCAACTGAACGGATAAAGAAATTGTGGTATTTATACACAATGATATACTGCTCTGCCATAAAGGCTAAACTTGAATCATTTGTATGAAAATAGATGTAGCGGGAGACTATACTATTAAATGAAATAAATTGGACACACGAGTTTACATATCACATGGTATCTCTTATTTGAGAAACCTAAAATATAAATTAAGACCAAAATAAAAGTCAGATAACAGGAAGCAGATCTTTCTCAAATGGGAAAGAGGATCAAGAGATGGGGGGGGAGGGAGGAGAGGAGTAAGGAATAAAAAAAGAATTAAAATGTGTTACGCACATGCACAACTCCACACAAGGAATGTAAACATTGTGCACTGCAAACAGATACTGAAATTTTTTTAATTATATGTTTTTAAAATTCAGCACTATTTAAATTACAGGTTCAATCTAATTGGTATTTGGTATATACTGCTATGTATACAATAAAGATAGGTTAATACATACCTGTGTTATCAGATGGTTTTTCATAATGAAGAATGGATCTGCAAATGACCTCTGGTGTCAAATAAAATGTACATTCCTGCTAATGACAAAGGTTGGTGAAATGATCAATTCTTTTTTATTTAAATATGAATGTTGACTTAATTTGGATATAAATTAAAAGGCTTACCTTTGAATCAGCTGTAGTCCTTAAGGTAGCTGTCATGTGGAAGTCTTACATAAGTAAGTTTAGTTCTTTTTGAAATAAATTTCTGTGACCAATGAAGACTTGTGATACACCTTTGTTTTGGCAGCATTACTTTTATTTTTTAATATACTCAGAAATGATTCAAAGAAGGACATGTTATTGAATGTAACTGCTAGTGGAATACATCTCTAATTTGCATTTTTAAAAGCAAAGATAGGCTTTTGATTTAAGGAAAGAATAAAGAAGAAGAAAAACAGGAGGAATGATCATCATTGTTCATGAGGAGTGAGTTGTTAGAATGTGGCAGAGGAAGGAGACAAACGCCACAAATCCATAAAATTCAACTCTTTCTCTTCAAAGGAAAAAGTTCTTCCTAATATAAAATACACACTTTAATAGATAAAGCTTAGGCAACCGGGTGAGAAGGAAAAAGAAATGTGTATTTTGTCTCCTCCTATTCCACACGTAAGTTTTTTAAACATCAAATATTCCTGTTTTTAAACTTCTGACAGGGAAACTTTTTTCTCAAACTATATAATGATTTTATCTGAAAATTTCACGTGTCTGAATATACACGCATATACACATGTACCTCATGATAAAGGCCAAATATTAGGAGTATAAATCCATTCGCCAAGTAAACATTTCCTAGAAATCCAGGCCACATCACACAATTTTACATATACAAATGTCAGCACCTGTGTGACACATGAAATATACTTCTCATGAATAATGAGTTTTGCATGTTTGCTCATAATTTTCTATCACACAGCTGTTGGTTTTTATTCATATTTCCTTTTGGCTATCTAACACTGAACTAATTTTTGTGGAAAAATACATGTTGACACACTTCACACAGTATTTTGGAAACAACATAATCACATATGTGTTACAAAAATTAAGAGTAACCCGTTTACCCACCTTTAACAGATATGACACTGAAATCTAGCATATTTTTAACTCCACTAGTTCCAATTTTCTTTTTAAAGGAAAATACGTTACTGTACAAGACATGAATTTCAAATCCAAAGTCACTATAGGTATGTACGTTCATTTCAAAAATAAACTGCATATACACATAATTGGAAACAATGAGACTTTTAAAGATGCCTAAACTTTATATATTTATATTTTTATGCTTATTTCTTGCCAAAAAAAATCAGATTTTTTAACTTAATTCTAAAAATTTTATTTTGCAAAGACTCAAAGGGGAGACCCACTCAAAACAAGAAGGCACTGTAATTTAGAGTAACTTTAGGCTCCGGGTAACTGTTGAAACCGGCATACAGAAGGACTCCGAGCACCCTACATGTCACAGAAAGTCACCCAAACTCATGTTCCCCACCCAGGAACACACAGCAGGTGACCACGCCACCAAGGAAACAGTACCTACATTACTGATTTGCTCCTGCGTCCTCTTCAGTCTCTGCAGTTCAGGAGTGTCGGTAACGATGCTGAAGCCTCTCCCTTTGCTTTCTTCAAAATCTCTTTTGTACTTGACCTAACAAGGAGGCAAATAACATGGAAAAGAAAAGAAAACAGCGGCATCACAAATTCCACTCGGGACAGCCAGGGGCCACAATTCCTAGCAACAGCTCCCAGCAGACAGCACCCTCACCGAGGGCAGGGCCTAGCCAGCCTGCCTGGCTTGTGGCCCAGCAACTCCACCCACTGTGGGAGCTTAGACAAGTTACCTACCTATCCTGTGCCTCAGTGGTCTTGGCTGTCAAATAGTGATAACAACAGCAATTTGGGTGCAGGAACAGGATCAAATTACTCAATGCATGTACATGGCTGATTGCAACAGGTAATGCTGAATAAAAATGATTATCATCATCACGAATACTATTACGAAAGAAGACAGTGGGAAAGTTAAGTTAAATCATCTACTCCTGCGTGTGTCCTGCCAGTGGAAAAAGCACCTTTTTGAGCCTGAACTGCCCTACGGAGGAAGGGCACACAAGCAAAAGCCACCATGCCGTGAAGTTTTCAGGCCATGTCACATACTGACTTGACTGCATAAAGCCGTACAGCCAGATGTCAAGTACGTAACTGCTGGAGGAAATATTTACAAAGCAGGCTGCGCTTCAGGTGTCAAAAGCTTCTCCCATGTCCCTTTGGCATTCTGTGGGCTGAGGTACCTCAGATGTGTCGTTCGATATTTAAATATCTTTCCTTTCTAACTACAACCAGTGAGACTAAATTTCACTGTCTCCTGGGGCTGGAAGAGCCACTGATAATTTCACCAGGTCCCACTGCTTCTTGAGCATAACAGTCACTGTCACACCAGCTAAATATTCTGCCTGGAAAGACTGTGATGGTCGCATTCCTTTGTTCTTACTGCAAACCTAAAATCAGGAAATACGCGAACACATTTTGACAGCCCACGTAACTCCCATTTTGCATTCAGAATTATAAGCCTCAAATTAACATTGAAATTACAGAAGCTTACACAAATAGGATCCCACAAGGAGATCCTGCATGTATGTGAAAATTTCAAGTAGTGGAGCAAGAGTGAATGTTTTTGTTGGGACAATTACAGATTTAAATACTTAATTCTCCCAAGCGTCGTTATCCCAGAGCTACTGCAAGATTTTCTTTTACCAGATGAGCTTAAAGAAAAGAAAGCAAAAATCTCTGATGACAGCAAACACAAAGATCTACATGATTCTTATCACTTTAATTTATGTAATTTTCTCCCCATACCTCTGTTAAAATTTACAAAAATACTAAACCTCTTACATTATTCTCATAAATAAAAGATTCAATAAATTGCAATATTTTGATCCCAGAGAAAAAGCGGAGGGCATTTACCCTTCTAACCCTCAATCTCCCAGCAGGTGTAAAGACACCCACACTGGTACCTTCTCAGTGTTCTATGCCTAACTAAGCAGGGAAACCATTTAGCTTTGCTGGGAGTAAGCACCAGGGTGCAGAGCGGTAAAATAACAGAAGTAAGAAAGATGACAAAGTTGGGTTGACACCAGGCAAGGTGTAAGAAGAAAAATCAATTCAGCCCAATCCTAATGCCCTAACACCAGTGTCACAGAAAGCACAACCACACATTCTGTTATTTTTTTAATAGCTATTTACATAGAAATAATCGAAAAAAGAAAACACATTAAATTTTAGAATCACAGATTTGGAGTTAATTTCCATTTAACAATCCTTCCCATGTGCACAAGACACGTAAGAATCACTTGATTTTGACTTGCCTAGATGGGTGACTAGTTTTAGAAAAGTGTGCAATCAGCTGAGTAGACGGCTTGCAGCTTTGGGAAAGGTATTTATTCCTCTTACTGGCAGGTTACGTGGCCAAGTTCCTTACCCTCTGCATAACAACTCTAGTGTCCAGGGTTTCTTCACTACCGACCTTGAGGCCCTTAGCTCTTTCGCAGTCCCAGCCACAGTCCCACAGCCTGGCTTGCAGGAGTTGCTTGACAAAATGTTTAAGAAAGGAGAAAAGGGACAGAGAGAAAGAAGAAGAATGCAAGCAGAGAGGGAGGGTCCCATGGCCAAATCTAGAGGTCAGAGAGGAATGTCACACTGGGGAACCAGAAAATGGCTCCATCTGGTGGAGCACCTGGTGGAGGAAGGGGGACCGGGTGTAGAGTAAGGGCCAGAAGACACATCTACCACACACAGTCCTAGATCATACCAGGGAAGAAACGGCCAGCAATCACACTCTGGTAGATTCCCTTATTTGACCTTTCCTCTCTTAGAAACTCCTGCTTCCTCCCCAGCAAAAATGCCTTTTCTTCACTTGTGTTCAGCATTAGACATAAAACTATTATGGTGGATTAACAATTGGGGGGTCAGCTTGTAACACCCAGCTGAACTGAATCAGCGTGGTGCTGGGTGTGGAAGGCCCACCTGAGGATGGCTGCAACAGCATATAAAAGAGAACTGGCAGGGACGATGGTGTACTGCTGATTCTCCTGGAGAAGTTTGTTGCGCTGGTTTTCCTGATATGAACGCAGTTCGTCTCATCATCGGAAGGGCTTGGGACTTCACTGTCACTGAAAATGGCTGTGGTTCTCTTTGGGGGAGCTCTGATCCTTTCTTTGAGCATTGCTTCCTGGCTCCAGTGCAGATCCCTCAGCCCGGCTGGCACAGACTTTCTAGCTTCCACTGCTGACCTCTGGGCCTTCCCAGTGCACATCCCTGACAAAGACCTGCATGAGACATCGTCATGGGCTCTGGGCCTCCAAATGGACTCACGCAGGACACTGCTGTGGGATTCAGGCCCTCAGCTGGATTCTTTGTGTCCCTAGTGTGTGAACAGACCTCCTGCACTCTTTTGTATTTGACTCTTTGGGTGAATATTATTAAATAATCCTATACATTATATGGCCTGTATTAATACCTTTCCCTTGCAAACCCTGACCACAATTATCATCTCTGGTCTCTCATCTATTCTGTTTCTCTTTAAAAGTGCTTCATAGTGATTTCACAGATAACAACGGCAGTTGTGTAGGAAAACCATCTCTGGAATCTCCCCCTTGAATGTTCATTTATTCAATCTTTTCTTCATTGGGAAAATACTTATTGAGCACCTAGTACAGTGTATGTCACATGTACTCAACGTGTGGGAACAGCACAACAAAGAGAACAGTCTTGCTCTCACACATCTTACATTACAGTATAAGGGGTGGAAAAGATACAAGTTTAAGCTAGTCAAGAAAATGGCCTGTTAGTGAAAAGTACTAAGAAAAACAGTGTGAGACAGTGGCTGTGTAGGACATGAAGCCACTGCAAAAGCGTCCCCAGAGCTACCCCATGTACTGACTTGGGTTTTAACAGCCTCTCTCTGGCCACCCGTTACAAACCCACTGAAGGGTCAGGACCAAAGCCAGGAACCCAGTGAGCAGGCACTGTGGGAGCTTCTCCAGCCGTCCTCTCTTGGAAATAGCCCTGGGACCCCAGAAGTCAAATGAAGTTCCTGCCCCCACCCCACCTTCAGGACCCTGGCTTCCTATTAGAGGGGTCAGGAAGGGCAAAGGAGAGAGAGGACAGAGTTAAGAGACACCCACCTGAGTTCAGAAAGAGTGTACAATATCTGGGCAATAACACCGTCTGTTTTTCCAGTATCTCCTTTCAAGACTAAATGAAGGCTCTATTAAAATGCACTCTTAAATTCAAATGTCAAAAATTCACAAAATGAGCAAATAGATTTGCCATATTTGTCTTCAAAGGCAATTTTAAAATGCTGTTTATTTCAAATACTGAATACTATACAATATTAGCCTATGTATGTGTGTGTGTGTACACACTGATACTGTATTTGTGGACACATGAATGCATGTGCACGTGATTATGGACACATGTGCACATGTATTTGTAGTACATTATCTGTACAATGCACACGTGTACATATTTGTCTTCTACCCAGAGATTAAACAAAACTCATGAGCAGGAGAATAAACAAAAAATATGATAGGCAAGAATTCAGTTGGTATTTTTAATCAGCCAAGGGCAAGGAATCTAGCCACTGAATATTCACTTACAGAAAGTGAAATCAGTCACTCCAAGTTTTTTTTCCTTTGCAGTGAAGCTGTTTAATTATATTAGCAAAGACTTAAACCAAAATGAAAAAAAATTTTGACAGTGTGAAAAGATGCTGTAAAAGGAATTCCAAACATGAACTAAAGAGCAAAATGAAGGATGACAGGAAGCAGGGAGACAGATCATTCCCCAAATGGAAAGGGGACCCAGAGGTGGTGAGAGAGGGGAGAGAGAGGAAGGGAGAGGAAGGGCATGAAAAAGAATTAAGATATATTACATACAGGCACCACTCCCCATGATGACTGTGAACATTGTTTACTCCAAAAATGTACTAATAAAAGTAAAAATTGAAAATCACCATTAGAAAAAAAAGGAAGAGGAACAGAAATTCAAGGGGATTCACACAGTCTATCCCAAGGAGCCAGAGCAGTTAGGAGACATCGGGGAAGAGGAGAAACAGTAGTCAGCCCTAAACAGAACAGTGTTGAATGGAAACCTAAAACCTGCGGGCACGTTCCTTACCTATCTGTGTTACTCTGCTCTTTATTTCACACTCTTTCAATACAATGACATCGATGATCGATCTCATTGTCTTCTATGGCATGATGGAGACTTTTTCAAGGGAGACTGAGAGGGTCACAGTATTTTAAAACTGCGTGCAAAATCCTTAGCTTGATCTGTAGAATTTAGTGCTCAATTATGTACCATCTTGTACAGGTCAGACAATTCTAAGCCACTGGAGAAAGTGAACCATATGCTTCTCTTTGCCACTCTCAGTTTCCCTTGGTGATAAGCATACAGTGAAGGATTAACTACTTCATGAATGGTTACTATCCATTTTTGTATTTTTAAATCTAAAATGCAGAAAAGTGGTTAATCTCACAAGGCTAGATGAGAAGTGGACACTATGAAGAAAATCTGATTAAGGGCTTTTCTAAAGGTGAAGTTAATTTTAACACCTTAAGTTAAAAAAGTGAACTCAATCGTAAATTTTCTTTTTTATAAATTAATCTCCTAATTTGTAAATTTATGGTTAATTAAATAAAATTAAAATTATAATTACCTTTTCAACATAATTAAGAAGCATTAAAAATAATATCCACAGATTTCTAGTGTTAAATTAGCCTTTCATTGAATTTGCACAGGTATTTAAAGATATTTACAGATTTGTCAAGTTTCCATATATACTCACAACCTAACTTTATCAGATTTGGGTTTGTTTTACTTTAAAAAAAAATGAAATCTACATTTTACTCTAAATAAATTCTCTAACTCATAATAAAGCATAGTTTAATTAATTTCTCCATCAGCTAAGGTAATTAAAAATCACACCAAGGACACTTTAGTGTAGCTTAGTAGTTAACAGCACAGGCTCAGGAACTAGAGAAATTCACCCCGATCCCTAGCTTCACCTCTTATAAGTTGTATGATCTTAGGCAACTTCCTCCATCTCCTTGAGCCTCAGTTTTTTTTGGCATACAAAGTTAACATAATTGCAGGACAATAATGATAGCGCTTTTGTGAGAACTGAATGATGACGACGATGCCTGACATCCACTGAGCGTCTCCAAGCACTGCGCTGCACACTTGAGGGTTGAGGGGACACGGTCAGGACCGGAAGCCCAGTGGGTGATGGGTAAGCAGCGCTGGCTACTGGCTTCCGGCAGGCACGGCCTACTCCCTCAAGGGAACACATAACACGCACTGTGCCATCTGCAGATAGGAGCCCCCTCAGTCCTTTTCGGATTAAAGTAGAATATTAATAAAACAAGAAACCAAGACAGGCGTGGTGGCGCACGCCTTTAATCCCAGCACTGGGGAGGCTGAGGTAGGAGAAGCATTGTGAGTTCGAGGCCGGCTTGGGCTACAACGTGAGCGCAAGGCCGGCCTGAGCTACATAGTGCGACCCTGCCTCAAAAACTAGGGCTGGGAGTTTGCCTCAGTGGCTTAAACGCCTGTCTGGCAGGCGTGAGGCTGTGAGTTCGATCCCTGATGCCACAAAAAAAAAAACAAGAAACCAAAAATTAAAATGTGCTTTGTATATATTCTCTTCAGATAAAACTGTGGCAGCTACGCATTCTGACCCGCTGTATAGAGAAAGGAAGTTCACGAAGTCACAGAGCTCGGGGCAGATGTCCTTCTACATCCACCGGCTCTGGCAACTTCCCAGACATTACCCTTCCATTTACCTGACAAAGAAAAAAACTGCCAAAACGAAAAATATCCAAATGAATTCAAACTGTAAACTATGTCCTATAATGGCCCCGAGATGAAAAGAGAACCAATTGAATCTTTCTCAGTAGAGGAGGTCAGCAGACCTGCATAGTTTAAAATTTTAGCTAATTCATTATTTGTAATGGAACCTGTGGTGCCACAGAAGTACTGTAATAAGAATGATGAACCACAAAAAACAAAAAAACAAAAACAATGAACCAAATACTTCATCAGAAATGCTGCTCAGATATTTTCTTTTGAAGGTAACAATTATAGAAATTTTCAATTAACGAAGATCAAGTTATGGGGTACCACTGCCAAAACTGTAGTATTGAAAATACTGATCAAAGCAAAAATTATGCCAACATTAATAAAGAATGAGACTACTACAATATAGACACTTAATTCCTGTTTTCACTAACAATTTTACAAATAGAATTTAATAACTCAGACGACCTATGAATTTGAGCTTCTGGACATATGTTCTCTTAATTATTAATCCATTAGAAACAGCCATTCTTGTTACATAATTATAGCTTTTAAATATAAATGGTTTAGTTCAAATACAGACTTGAATATTATGGAAATTATATTCAACTAGAAGACATCAAGTAGGGTTAAATAAGAGACAATAAAAATTGCAACAGGGAACAATCCTGTGAGCATATTTGGAATTATAAAGTATTAGAAAATGAGTAGTTTCCAGTTACAAAACTAATAATCCAGGAGAAAAACAACTTCCCAACTCCAATGAAGAAAAGAAATAAGGATGAACCAAGAATCAAGTAAATATTCATAAACAGCTGAACTAACACGAAACAGTCATGAAAATGAAAATAATTTGTCCTTAATCTCAAAGTGTCAGGGCCGGGAGTTTGGCTCCATGACTTAAGTGCCTGTCTGACAGGTGCCAGGTTGTGAGTTCAATCCCCGGTGCTGCAAATAAAAAAAAATAAAAAAATAAAAAATACCTTCAAAGTGTCATAGATGATGAAGTAAGAAACAAAGGGTTGGGGATGTAGCTCAGTTGGAAGGGCACTTGCCCAGCATGCGGAAGCCCTGAGTTTAGCCCCAGCACAGGGGTTAAGGGGGGCAAAAAGAAAGGAGGTGACCAATCCCTCAATTTTCTTACATGTACTTGTTCCTTAACTAATTCATGAAGTTAATACAGTGGTTCCTAACATCTCTCCTACATCTGCAATGACATTGTCCATCAGGCAAACACTGACTCTTGTTGTTGCTGTTGTTTTTAACATGAAAACTAGACAGACGCAGTGCACGCCTGTCATCCTAGCACTCAAGAGCCTGTGGCAGGAGGGTCGCCATGAGTTCAAGGCCAGTCTGGGCTACACAGTGAGTCCAAGGCCAGCCTGAAACATACTGAGACCCTGTCTCAAAACACCAAAACAAAAAACAAAAAAGAAAGCATACTTCTTGTACTTTTAAAAACTAAATAAACATAACAAGAATGTAAAAGAAATAGTGTGAATAAAAATAAAGATATTTAATGTGGGCACAAATGTTACTAAGATAAATCCATGATTTACAGTCTCACCATACACAAAATCCAAGGATCTCAGCAAATAATGATAATAAAAAAAAATTTAGAATGTTATAAACTTAATACAGAGTTTCATTTAAAGTATAAATCTCCTAGAAATTTTTACAGGTTATTAAAAAACCTATGTTACAGCTAGAAATACAGCACTAATTCAGGTTTTCTGTGGAGAAGAAACTATTAAGATAAATATATTAGAAGTGTTGGAGAATCAGGTGAAGAATTATGATTTCTTAACTAACAATGAGAGCTTCACAGGGATTAGAGGCTCTGTTTAAAGAGACCCTGGCATGGTGCCTCCCTACTATATAGCAGCAGCTACGATTTACTCAAGACTAAAGGTATTAGACACTGTACTACATGCCTGACAAACCATCTTGCTTAATCTTCAAAATCACTGCAAAAGACTCATTTTACCATTTTTCACATATAAGAAATGCCACGGAAAGCTATAGTTTGGTTCACCTAAAATCTCTGTTATGGTTTCCATCTGGAACATTCCCCCAAAGGCTTATCTATGAAAGCTCTGGTCCCCAAAGCAGCAGTGTTCACAGGTGGAATTCTGGAAAGTGGCTGGATCATGAGGGCTCTAAACGCATCAGTGGATGAATCCATTAATGGAGTCATAATTTCATGGAATATTGGGAGATGACAGCAACTTCAGAAGATGTGCATAGTGGAGTGAGACCCTGGGACATGTCCCCAGTGAGTGTCTCATGCCCCTGTTCCTCACTCACTCCATCTTTGTTTTCCAGCTGCCTCACCCTGCAATCCCTGCCATGATGTTCTGTCTCACTACAGAACCATAAGCCAAGGAGACGAGTGACCATGGACTGACACCGCTGACACCATGAGCCAAAATAAACCTTTCTTTCTTTTAATTTCTTTATGTCAGTTTTTTTGGCACAACAGAAAGCTGACAACCACAATCTCCTTCTTAGACCTCATTGATCCATCTGGGCTTTCTCAAGAAGCTCCATTTTCTTCTAAGAATGACTCATTTTCTTAATCACCATGGACTGGCCAACGGTAGTCATCAGGCCTAAATTAGTTCAAGATAAAATGCTTAGGGGACTTGGGACTCAATGTGTAGAATGAGTGTCTCCCTCTGGCTACTACAGCTCTAAGATATGAAAGTTTGGAATTATCAACATCCACGTTTGCCACCACCAGAAGGCACAGAGGTACGTACATAAAGTTCATCTGCCAAAAAGACAGTGTTGGTCTAGTGACATTTGACTCTCACTATACCTTAAGCCCTAGAAGGTGCATTCTTAACCCCACATTTTTTTTCCAGAGTAAATGTGATTTTAAATTTAAATTTATTGTGACAATTTAGGTATACATAATGACTACATTCACTATAGGGAATTTGTATCTGTACAGATATATCTTGTTTCCTCTTGGTCTTTCCCATTTATCCTCACATTTTATATCCCAGTATCTTCAAAATAAATGTCCATGTTCATAAGGAAGGGACTTTCTATCCTTTGTAGCCAAGAGTCCCAACTCATACAGGAAACTGAGGTTTGGCAGCTTAGTGGTCATCGCTGGTTGGTAAGTAGTAGAGTCAGGACTTAAACCCAGATCTGCTGCCCCGAAGGCCTTTATTCTCCCTCCCTACCATCCTTTGAGATGCCATTTTTAATATCTTATTTCTACACCAAAGACTGCTATGTATATTAAAATACAGTTTTAATGAAAATATACAATTAATGTAAAAAACCTTAAACATTATGTCTTTTAAAAGACTTTAAAAGATTTTAAGCAACAATATAAACACAGTCTTAAAGAAATTTTAATTGTTCTTTCATGTCACATTCATGAGCCAGCACTGAATCTTTAATGGCCACACACACTAGCAATTCACTGCTCCGTAGACAGGCATCAACTGAGTGACTAAGGTGATGACTTCAAAGGGAAACTTTAAAATAATTAGCCATAAAACACCAACTTGGAAAAGCTTGTAGGTTAATTCATTACTTTTACTTTTAAATAAACTCTGATTTTCCACAGCAAAATTAGATAACTATTCAAGAAAAATCCCAAAGCTTAATGGTTAATGTTATGATTAGGAAAACTATCGCATACACCTACTCATCAATCTATATATTATCCTGATTGCTTTCCTGTGAAGTTCCATGATTTGGTACAAAGTCACGTGGTGACAGGTGTGATTAAATTCTTTTCTCACCACCTCCGAGCTGCCTCCCTCTAACACTAACACGCACCTAGTGAGTCAATGTCTAGGTCCATTTCCCAAAAGGACATGGGGTCTTTCTTTTTGCTTCAGAATGAACATACAAGAGGCAATATTTTCTTCGTAATGCAGAAATAAAGCACAACTGGGCTTTATGGTTACAAAGAGAAAAACTAAAGGAATTGAAAGCCTAAAAGTACTGGAAGTGGGAGAAAGGGACCAGTTTGAGGCTGACGTGGAAGAGTTTCTACTTCTCCTAATAGTTCTGATTTGGGGATGTTGTTCTGCCTGAGCCACTGCACATCCCACTCAGACATTTCCACTATTTGAGAAACAAGAATAGGTTGACATTGCCAACAAGCCAGGTGGTCCCACTGTTTGGAATCCATCTGGTCTGAGTTTTCCCTTTGTCAGCACCATCAATACAGTACCACAGCAGTAGCGAGTGCTATTGTAAGGATTGTGAGTGTTTGGGCTCTTTAAATAAACTCAAACAAAACTACACTGGATGTAAATTTGTTAGTGCTTTGAACTGTGCTTTCAGACTCTAGTGAGCCCATGTCAAGACGAGTTACACTTGAAACCCTGCATGCATCCCATAACCTCACACAAAACCAGGTGGCCCAAGACGAGAAGGATCCCTCCAACTCCAGCAGCGTCTCTGGCCATGACAACGCTGAGCAGAGTCACTACTGACCAAACCATCACTAGCAAATGAAGAATTTTCTGCTGAGACAGCTGCCAAAGCCAATCCATGTATTCAATGTGGACTGTAAAGAGATTTAGATATTGACAGGGTTCAGAGGTGCTGTTTGATCAATTAAAGGGATGAGGGAAGGGCCCCTAGAAACTTAAACCTAATTAATCAGAGACCCCACTGGATCTTTGTCTAATGGACAACATGACAAGCCAGTGAGCAACACTCATTAAATCAGTGCCCGGGCCGCAAACAGTGCTACAAAACATCAAGTCCTTACCTGCACCTAAAATAAAGAAGCAGAACTTACTAAAAATATGAGGTTCTCAGCAATGCACACACGGGGACAGATGCTGGCATTAATAAACCTTGTCTCCTAAGACCTTAATCTCAGCTTCAGTCAAGGATAAAGTTTCCAGGCCCAGATGTTTTTATCAGAATACCCAAAGCCAAATCTCCCTAAATGCCAGCATCTCCCCTCCAAAGAAAGGCCTCCATTGCATTGCCCTTTAGATAGACGCCAGAAGTCACCATGTCACATTCACTTAAGAAGGGACAAATTAAAGAGGTTAAAGTACTGACCTAAAGTTAAAAGAGAAAGAAAGTGAGACCTTAAGAGATTTTTACTTTCTTCTCCCAGCAGGTCATCGCCGTCCTCCTTCTCCGCACCAGTGTTTGACTTGTCAAAATTGCTTTGCTTCATCTGCACCCGACATCTAAATCATTTGACAGGCACATAACCTTATCAAATTTCTAGTTATAGTACAAATAGAGGTAACAAACCATATCCACGGAAATGGATAACAGTTCACACAAAGAGCAGGGCCGGCGGGAGAGGGGGCGGCCACTGCGGGCATGCTGGCCTGGGAGGCCACAAGAAAGGGAAGAGGTCCGGGACACATAAAAGGCTCTCTCCACCAAATCCAATCGGTGCCCCAGTGCTTCTGCCTGAGATCAAATCAGCCCAAAGACTCCACGCCGGGGTGAAAAAGAAATGTGAAATCAGCAGTGTTTGTCTACTGCTCCAACTAACATTTAAACTTAAAAGGCAAATGTAACAAAAAAGCATCAGAGTGGTACCTTTGAAAGTCCTCTGCTAGCCTGAGGATGCACTGATACATGAAGTGGTGTTACCAAGGTTCATTTCCTAATCCAATGCTGCAAAGCAAAGAATACAGCCTCGATCGCATCTGAAAGTGTGGGGATCCCAAAACATTCGAGTTAAAGAAAAACAGACTTTAGAAGGGATTTCTACTTCATTCCATATTTTAAGATTAATTAATTTTTTTTACATAATATGGCATGAAATACAAATCCTTTCTAAAGTCTATTTTTCTTTAACTTACATTTTTTAGGCTCCCAACACTTCTGGAAATACTACAGAAAAAACGATGAAAATAAATATAAAAAAGTACGTAATGAGCTAGATAATCCTTCCATTAAAGAACAGACTCAAAATTAGATTTCAGTTCATCTGCTATAAATACCCCAGCTTCTCTGACACTCTCCTGGTTTGAGACCTTGTAATCCCAGTCCCAGGAAAGGCTCATCCAGGCTTAAATTCACTAAGAAAAACAGCAAATCCTTTTAGTTTTCTAGATCAAGACAGATCAGTAACATCCTAAAGAATATACAGCTGACTAGTGTGAGGTTACGGTCTGTGTAACCCGCCCCATTCACACTAAGCCTCGGTAAAATCAACACAGGAAGGTAGTAACAAACAAGAAGGAGATGCCTGATGATATGAAAAGTGTGGGGAACCCAATTACTTAAGAAACTGCTTATCCAAGTAAAAACTGACCAACTCTGGTGACCGATATGGAAACCACTTTCAATATTAAATTAAACCACCTGTGAGTTAAAGCAGAATTTTAGTAAAGTAGCTTGGAGTTACACTTCCTTGATGAGACTTGGATACTTCAGTGAAATGTTTTGAGCCTAGTTCTTATCAGCCTTGGAAAAGTGCTAAATTCTTGCCTTTTAAAATGGAGAAGTGATAAATATAAGTTTACTTTATAAAATGAGTTAAGATGATACTTACTTAGTGTTTGACAAAAAATACTAACTATGCAGATCCCAGCTTAAAGTTTGTGTGCCCTAAAAAATACACTAGCTAGAGAAGACATCGAGTTTAAAAACAGACTTACTAATCTATGGCCTGCTACAAGGATGGTCTGCCTAAAGTGGCTTCAAACAAACACCAAGAAAGGTTTTCTTATAATGGGCATTTTAATGTTGGCTCCATGAACACAGGAAACTACTTTGTCTCACTCCCTTCCTGGTATTATGCACAATTCTATTGCATTTCACCAAAGAAATGCACAACTGTGATGACTTAGTAAGGTGGAAAACAAAAACTATCCTAATCACTGGGATCAGCAGCTGTCATTTCTTGAGCACCCAGCACCGCCCACCCCTGTTCCTGAGCTTCCTTCATTTCTCCTGAACTCTCAGCTCCCCGGGGCTCCCCGGTGCTCCATCGCTGCGGGATTCTCCCAGGCCTGGATCTAATACTCAATCAGGCCCAGAGAGCTGCACCACTGCACTGCTCGGGGCTACTTCACCAGAGTTTTAGCACCTACAAGGAGGAAAGACGAAGAAGTGGCAGCCACCTCACAACCCCATGAGATGAGACACACCCTGAGCACCTCTCAGCAGACTCACCCTAAAACCAGGATCACCCAGGGATCCCTCAGACACCTAAGCCAACCCTCGTAATGTGAGCTGGGGTTGAGATCTCAGGCACTTGCAACAAAGACAGGACTAACTGATACAATCATCTACGTTTTCTTAGCACACAAAATATCTAAAGGGGCTTTGGAGCCTTCCACTTACTCTCCTTTTGGTACCATACCTCCCCCATCTGCTCGGCTAAGGCATAACGCATCTGTTTGTGATCAGAGCTCAATTACCACACTAGAAGGACAGCAGTTTAGATAATCCTAAAGGGCGGATACTCAAAAAGTATTTGCATATGGTTTGAGAATGTTTTAAACACTCTCAGAAACCCAGAAAACACCATCAAATGCAGTGTAAAGACTTTTTACCAAATCCTCAGATAGGAGTCACCTCCCCAACCTGCTGCACATCAATAAAATGTACACACACACACACACACATAACCAGTGTCAGTGCCCACAGAAACTGACACAAGCTATCAGTAAAGGTGTCCTGTTTCATCTTTGTAGAAAATTAAGTGTGATCAAGAAATTAGTTTTCAGAATTTGCTGGAGTGTCATTATTTGAGCTACTGGTGATAACCACACTTATTACACACAGTAAAATAATACCATCAAAACACTATTTAAAATGATTTGCAGAAATAAGTACGCTTCCACAAGAAGAATGAAAACAAGATAACTGTGATTCAACTGCGTATACCCACTGATCCTGGCTTTCCATGAGGGAGAAGTGCTAAGGTCAGGGTCTGATACATGTCCTGTTTATACCCTCTGCATACAAATAATCTAAGTATGCAGAAGTTCTTACTATTCCCTTCCAAAAAGGTGTTTGTCAATATGTTTTTTCTAGCCAATTTGATTTTATTTTTCAACCATAGTTTTATTTAGAAATGTCCACTGAAAAGAAAACAGATTCTGATAGCAACTCTGGTATCTTAAGAATGCCAAATTTTACAGGGATTTGCACAAATTAACAATGAAATTTAAACTGGGGGCACGCAGCTGTAATCCCAGCACTTGGGAAGCTGAGGCAGGAGGATTACCGAGAGTCCAAGGCCAACCTAGGCTACATAGTGAATTCAGGGCCAACCTGAACTACATAGCAGACCCTGTCTCAAAAAAACAAAAGCAAAAAGAAAAGCAACTTAAAATGAGTCATGGCGGGATGTCAGAACATTCACTAGCTATTTTACCCATAGTCTAATTTTTTTCTTTTTCTTTTTGATTTTGAAACAGACTCTCCCTAAATTGCTAAATGGCCCAAACTGGGCTAAAACTTGTGATCTTCCTGCCTGAGCCTCCCAGAACGCTGAGGATTCCAGGTCTGTGCCATATCCAGCCCCATATTCTAATTTCAATAAAGAATAATTTCTTAGAAGGCTGAGGCTGGAACCCAGGACCCTACCCATTAAGAACAATTTTAGGGAGTGAGCAAGCTGGTAGTGAAAGGCCCTGGGTCCCAAATACAGGACAGGGAGGGATTCACAGTGAGACCTTGGCAGCCTCCAAGAGAAATCTGTTTCTTCACCATGAGGGTGAGAAAATTAAGTTAGATAATTTCTACAAGTCTCACAGAAGGCTAAGACCTTATGATTTGTTTTCTAAAATTATCTAGAAAGTTAGCTATGAAAGCTGGTGAGAACTATTACCCTGAAACAGCTTATGATAATCACTAAATAAATAGAGTCCGTATGCCCCTACTCTAATGAAAAAATCTGCAATAAACACGAATGGGACTTACTTTTGATTTACTTTTAAATTATTTTCAAAACTCTTCAATGCAGGGAGCTTTCTGACTAACCTCTTCCTGACCGTAACAACGAACCTGGAAAAACCTCTTAATTATTCCAGTTCTTTAGAGCAATAAACTTAACAAAGTTGAGTATAATTG
This sequence comes from Dasyprocta punctata, assembly GCA_004363535.1. NCBI lineage: Eukaryota > Metazoa > Chordata > Mammalia > Rodentia > Dasyproctidae > Dasyprocta > Dasyprocta punctata. The sequence continues at coordinate 57,667 of RJWM01003196.1, forward strand.
AAAAAAAAAAGAGTTGTGCCCAAAATATCTGTTCATAAGTATTCATGGGCAACCAGTACTATACAGTCTAATTATATACAGGGCAGAAAACATTTAAAGTAATTTAAACAAATAAATAAATAAATAAACGTATTTTTAAAAATTTATTGGCCTGTCCAGGAACAGAACCCAAAGCTTGGGCTCATTAATATACGGGCTAGGCCAGCTGAGTCACCACACCACGAACTAATGAGACCTTTTACTTACCATGGGCATGACAGACTCTAGAAAAGTGCTGCCCATAATACGAACAAGGAAAAACTGCCTGAACATTTCAGATACTAAGAAATAGTTGTTTCTTAGGGCCAACCATAAGTTACAGCTTAGCTAATCAAGTCCTATTTTAAATGCCTTAGGGAGTTGGTATTTAAAATTCTTCTAAAGTAATTACTTTCTTAAAGAAAAAATAATGGACCCTAATTTATCTATTTTGTAAATCTATGCAGTTTATCAAAAGGTAAAAATTATTAAAAAGCTCACTCAATAATTAATTTTTAATCAAAACCTATAAAGAGAAGGAAGGATCATTTTCTGGTAATGAAGTTTTCCAGGCAAACATCCAAAAGTCCAACAGAAAGGTTAGTTTTAAAGAAGAAAAAGTTCTTCAAACTTCTAAAAATTAAGATTATATTAAAAGCAGGCACACAAAGAACATAATAAAATTTAATAGCAAGCTTGTATACACTACACTGATTTCCATTCTCATTTCAAATCAAACTATCATATTATTTCAACTTAATAACAAAATTGTTTGCTTCCAAGCTATCTGAAGAATGTAGCTGCCAGTTTAGTTGACAGGGTCCAAAGGACAAACTAAGTAACTTAGTAAAATGGAATATTACATTTTTTTGTGTAGAACAAGATAAATTATTGAACAAAAACTATTATTTCTAGAAAAAAAGGAAAACTGCTAGTGAGTTTCAGTTTGACAAAAGAGTATTTTTGTTTCATCCCGTTTCGACAAGGAGAGGTTCTTACCTTACAAAACTTTGAATTCTGTTTTCTCTGAGCTAGAAAAGAGGAGGATTAGAGGCGCTCTGTAAGCTGAGGTCAGCTTTTTGTTCCAGGTTTGTGTTCTGTTGCTCTCACAAGCAGGTGAGGCTGAGTTACTTATAAAGAGGTTTGTTGAGCTCACGCACAGTTTGGTGGTCAAAGAGCAGGAATGCACCAAAATTTGTTTGCCTCTGGTGACTGCCTTCTGGCTACGTCACAACACGGTGGATGGCATCACGGCTAGAGTACATGCAAGAGGAAGAGATGAACAGTGCCTGCAGAAGGGTAAGACAAAGCACGTGCCAGGCTCCCGATCATGACCCATTCTTGTGGGGTCCAATCTAGTCCATGAGACCAGCATTAATCCCTTCCAAGGATGGTGCCCCATGACCTAACCACCAACCACTAAGACCCACTTCTCAAAGGCACCCACTTCAATGCCACTACATAGGGGACAAAGTTTTCAGCAAATAAACCTTTAGGTGACACGCCCAAGACATATCAAACCATAAGAGGATATGGAAGAAGCCCTGGGAATCTTCCACCATTTATTCCTAAATTTTGTCCCCTGCAGCCCTTCCTCACCATATCAAAGTTAACCTTGGTTTGTTATACACCAAATTAACCCCTCCTTATCATTTCTATTTAACATCTTCAATGTTCAGTGACCCAGCCACTCCTCTCTATGCACAAGGTGGTCAAGGGAGGAAGCCTCTACACCTACATAGAGAGTATTTTGTTCAAAAGGTGTATTTTACAAAATCAGAGTCCGTGACAATCTAATAAGATTATCCCCAAATAAAATACCAGAACATGGATCAAGTTTATTACCATGAAATCTCAATCTAAATTGCTAATTACATATCAGACTAACCAGTAACATTGCTCCTTGAATCCTGCCACTCCTTCTGGTTAATCAGAAATGTCCATCAACAATGAAAAAATTATTCTGCCCTAGTTGAAAAGCAAAAAGCAAAAAATAACAGCTCCCAAACATTCCACAATCTCCAGGTATTCATCTAAGCTAAACACACAAATGCAAGTGAGAAAGCAGCACGAGATAAAAAGGAATGTGTAAGCAATAAGATTATGTTTAAAAGGAAAAGCATGCAACCATACATAAAAGGATGAAAAGGAAAATAAAAATACAGATGTATTCAGTTCTGACCGGATAGGGTTCAGCAATATCAGACTTTTATTTCCCTTACTGCCTTTGTATTTATTGTTGTGCAATAAATAAAAAACTTGAATACATATCCTTTCAGGTTAAGGGTATTTACATAGCCTGGGTCTGGAGCCATTACAAGGATGGAGAACTGACCTTGCAAAGGGGAAATGGGCTACAATTACTAAATAAGGGAAGCTCATAGGAGGCGGTGAGGCATTGCAATTCACTATGTCATTATATGTCTGTGTGAGCACATTATAACTATCTAATACCCTACTGCATATATAATTCATGCAAAGCTAGCCAACAGTTCAAAGACAGGCTACTTAAAATACATAAGAATTTTGTATAAGGCAAACACGATTGTTAAATGTCATATACCTTCTTGACCTAAGAATTAAACTAAAAGTATTCCAACAACCCTCTCTATCTCCTCTCAAAACTGCCAAAGTGCACGGGGTTATATACTAACTGAAGCAACCTGATGTTAGTATTCCAACAGGCCAACCAGTCATCTTTCAAGGTCTGCTGACCTCCTAATAGCTTGAAATGCCTGCTAAGAAAGACTGAACCCAATGATGATATCTAAAATCCTTTCCAAAATGGACCAGAGGTGTAGCTCAGTGGTACAGTGCTTGCCTTGGGTATGTGCAAGGCTCTAAGCTTGATTCCAAGCACTGCAAAAAAAAAGTTAATTAAAAGAAAAAGAACTAATTCTGTGGTTCCCTAGTTATCTTAACACATACAAACACAGATGTGTGTGCGTGTGTGCGCGCACACACACACACACACACTTTATAGATTCGTGAAATAAACTACCATCAGGTAAATCATAATGAAAAGTCAAAATTTGTTCATTTTATATGTTTAAATAAATGACTCGGAAACTGGTTTCCTCTGGAATATTAATTTCTATAATAGTATGTCCTAACCGAAACTTACTTGAAAATTTAAAGTGAAACAAATGCAACTGAAACTATGAAAGCAGTTTTTCCTAAAAACTAAAAAAAAGGAGGATAATAAATATAAGCATCTGCTTTGTATTTGTAAGAACTTCTTTTTGTCCCATTCAATTAAGAGAAACGATCAGCAAACCTCCTCCCATTCCCCCACCTCCAAAATATACTACTGACTTCCTGTGTTTGGAGTACTATTTTAGCAAGCCCAACATATCATATTTATTCAAGTTTAAATATTCATTCTTGATATTACATTTCTGAGTCACTGATTAGACTAAGTGCTGATTAAATGGATAAAAATCAATCTACTCCTCCTGAAGCACTGTATCACGTTGGGGTTGTGTATGTGCTGTCCGCAGGCCCAGCACTGGTGCGGCCACAGCAAGCGCATCATCCCATCACACTCATGTTTTCACTACACGTTCATAGATATGCCTCATTCTAACCAAACTGCGGTTATTTCCTAAAGACATGGTCTCCCTTGAAGCCCCCCAAATGCTGGCAGATGGGGGCATCCCTATGACTGCCTACTGGTGCTCCCAAGCCTTCTTCCTTTCTCCTCCTTCTCCTGTGGAGCACCCTTCCTGCAGTGACCACGCTGGTCACAGCCCCTGTTTAACACTGGCTCACTCTTCTACCCTCTGCCATCACTCTTTGCAGTCTTAGTGACCTTTACATCACTCATCCAATGCAACTCACATCCTGGATGCTTGTCTTCGACTAACACTCTTCAAATTGCCTCAACTCGGCTCAACCTCCTGCTACCCGCAGCCAGAGCCCAGAGGACACTGCAAACCCCCGTGCTACCTCCCACGTCTCTTTTGAGCCCCCCATCAATGGCCAACAACACTTATTCTTTAACTTATCCCTTCTTAGCCTTTAAGTCTCATGATTCTCTGAATTTCAGGATTTGAAACCCACTGGTATTACCTACGGCTTACTGTCCATCTCTCTTCACGTCTCCACTCCTTCCACATACAGTAGCACCCCCAGGACAGCTAATCTTGATCCCCAACCTTTTTTATTAGCACATATTTACAGTATATAACATTTACACTCCTTGTGTGGAATTGGAGCATGTACCTAACACATCCTAATTCCTTAGCACACCTTAATTCCCTCCCCTTTTTCCTTCCTCCCTCCATCTCTTGGTCCCCTTCCTGTTTGAGAAAGATCTATCTCCCTACTTCCTATTGGCTATCTTTTATCTGGCTCATTATTTTCACTTTGGGTTTCTCAGGTAAGAGAAGCCATGCAACATTTAAGCTTGTGCATCTGATTTATTTCACTTAACATGATGGTTTCAAGATGCATAAATTTTCCTACAAATGACTTAAGTTTATCTTCATGGCAAAGTAGTACTCCATCGTGCATAAATACCACAATTCCTAGATCCATTCATCTGTTGATGGACATACAGTATAGGCCATTTCCAAGATTTATCTATTATGAATTGTGCTATCATACATAGGGTTATGTGTGTATTACTGTAATATGATGTCTAACACTTTCAGGAAGATACCTATATGGGGAATAGTTGAGTTGAATGGAATTTCCAGTTTTAATATTTTGAGAAATCTACATATTGATTTCCATAGTGGTTGAACTAGTTTACATCCCCACCAGCAGTGAAGAAGGGTTCTTTTTACTCCCAAGTCTCCCCTGCAATTGTTATTATTTGATGTCTTAATCATGGCCATTCTTTCTGGAATAAGATGAAATCTGAGTGTTGCTGTAATTTGCCTTTCTCTAATGGTCAGTGTTGGTCCTCAACTTTATTGGATTAAGAGGTGCTTAGAGCCAGACATGATGGTGCATGCCTGAAATCCCAGCAGGAGGCTGAGGCAGGAGGCCAGCCTGTGGTACATAGAACATTCAAGGCTAGTCTGAACTACATAGTGAGACCCTGTCTCAAAAAAAAAAAAAAAGAGGTGCTTAGAGAGCTAATTGTACTTTAAGACTCTACCCCAATCAGAGGGTTAATCCATGGATGAGTTCATAGCTATTAGGAGGAGAGGTCCAAACTGGGCATGGTGGCACACGCCTTTAATCCCAGCACTCGGGAGGCTGAGGTAGGAGGAGCATTGTGAGTTCGAGACCGGCTTGGGCTACAACGCGAGCACAAGGCCAGCCTGAGCTACATAGTGCGACCCTGCCTCAAAAAAAAAACTAGGCCAGGAGTTTGGCTCAGTGGCTTAAGTGCCTGTCTTGGCATGCGCAAGGTGGTGAGTTCAATCCCAGTGCCACAAGAAGGTGAGGTCCTGCTAGAGGACGAGCACCTGGAGCATCCCTTTGAAGCGTCTCTCTGATCCCTGACCTCTTTCCCTCTGGTTCTTGCACTTGCTTTCTGTTTCCTGGCTGCCATTACATGAGCAGCTTTCCAGCACACCTTTCATCATAATATCTCTGCCTCTGGAGACAGCTGTGACAGTCAAACTGGACTGTCTACTTAACTGGCTTGAAAGCTTCCAAGGAAACCAGTAAAGCACACTTCTGGGTATGCCTTTGGGCAATGTATCTGACTCGTGGCCCCTTCCCCTCTGGTACTACTCAGCTGCTCTGCCCCCATGAACTGAATAGCTTCACTCCACCATGCCCTTCTGCAATGATGTTTCTGTCTCGAAACCAGCCAATCATGGATTTAGCCCTCTGAACCATGATCCAAATTATACCTCTCCCTCAAATTGTGGATGATGGGAATTTGGTCCCAGCAATGAAAAAGTGACTAATATATCAGCTGACCATGGACTGTAACCTCTCAAATCATGAGCCAAAATAAATGTTCCCACTTTAAAGTTGTGTGTGAAGCGTATTTTGCCCCAGCAATGGAAAGTCAAGTAATATTTCTCCTCATCCACAGTGATAAGGAGAGTCAACTGTGGTCCAAAGATATCAAATGGAAAATTCCAGAAATGAACAATTCATACATGTTAAATTGTGTACTATTCTGCATGACATGATGAAATCTCATATTGTCCTACTCTATCTTGCCTAGGACATGAATCAACCCTTTGTCCACAGTATGTAGGCTGTATATGCCACCCACCCATTGGTCATGGAGTAGACAGTCTCTGCTATCAGATCAATGTTGTGTTCTCATGTTTTGGTCTCTGTGGGGAGTGGCTGAAGATGGAAGTCAATCACATGTGCGTGTGGGGCTAAAGCAAAGCCAGTCCACCTGAGGCAAGCCACATGAACAAGCTGTTGCAGCTCCAAGAACACAAGGTGCCTGAGGCGAGCCAGACAAACAAGTTGCTAGGCAAAGGGGTTTCAACTAACACTAGCATTAGCCTCCTGAGTGTGTGAATCAACATGGTGTAGTCATTAGGCGGCTCCTCCTCTCCCACCAGGGGAAGAGGCTCCACCTGACCTCAGCTTTCTACATCTTAACTCTTGTTTTCATTATCCACTGCTCCTCCTCCAGAGTTCCAAGAGCTGTGCCAGATATAGGTCTCAGCTTGTATTTGTGTAACCCTTATTTTATTTAATAATGGCCCCAAACTACAAGAATAGTGATGTTGGCAATTTTGTTACATTATATTGTTCTTATTGCTCTATTTTATTATTGGCTATTATTGTTAATTTCTTACTATGTCTAATTTACAAATTGAACTTTATCACAGATGTGCATATAGCAGAAACGCAGTATAGATAAGGTTTAGCACTATCCAAGGTTTCAGGCACCCACTGGCACTTGGGGGAACTACTGTGTAGTACAGGGTCCATGCTCTGTCATAGTCACTCAGAAACCCTAAGACACTTTTCCCTCTTTCCCTTTTGTATTCTCTTCACAAAACCCCAACCCTGGTCAAACCCAACTGCCTGCCTAACCTGCATCACTGCCAAAGGACACAGTGTGGGAGAGAAACACACAGCCCTGCATGCGAGCGTCACTTAATTTATGGCCATTTCCACTGAGCCCTCTGCTCAGTCTGCAGCCCCATGGCCTGGCACCAGTCTGTCACTTTCTCACTCCTCAGAAAACCTATTTCCTGACTATGTTACCTTCTTGATATGCCACACTTTCTCCTTTGCTCATTTTCAGCCAGTAACTTTAGTTTTTTTCACCGTGGAAATGAGACTGCCCAAAAGAAAGCATCATTAAAACAAGAGCCGGGCATGGTAGCGCACGCCTTTAACCCCAGCACTCAGGACACTGAGGCCAGAGGATCCTTGTGAGTTTGAGATGAGCCTGGGCTACAAAGTGAGTTCAAGACTGGCCTGAACTGCATAGCGAGACCCTGTCTCAAAAACAGGGCCAAGGATTTAGCTCAGTGGCCTAAGTGCCTGCCTGGCAGGCACAAGACTGTGAGTTCGATCCCAGGTACAAAAAAGAAAAAAAAAAAAACAAGCATGCATGCACACACGCACACACATACACCATCCCTCAGTCCTCTCTCTGGTTCAGAGGATGAGTTGTCCTGGATCCCAGCTGAAGCCAACTCCTCTGCTAGGCAGCAGACCCCACAGCCCATGCCAGGCCCAGTCAAAAATTGAGCCTTCTCTCCTCTATCATCAAAGCCTTCTGCTCAAGTGGGCCCTTGCCATTAGCAGATAAACGTGCTACGTCACCCAGACTCCCAGGTTTCTGCTGCTCTTCACAATAAAAACTCTTCAAATAGTTGTCTAAATTCACAGCTTTGACTTCCAGTTCCGCCATCGTGATCACACTTCTGTCCCAACTCACTGTGGAAACCCTTCTGGCAAAGCCACCAGTGAACTCCAAGCTGCTGAATGCAGAGGACCATTCTCAGCCCTCAACTCCTCAGGAGCATTTTACAGAGACAGCCTCACCCTCCTAAATCACTTCCTTTACTTGGCTTCGTCCCAGAACCCAGGGAAGTGCCTGGCACACATTAGGGACTCAATAAATATTTGCTGAATGAATAAGTGAACTACTCCATTTCAATTTAGGCTGCTCAGATATTTGATACTAAATATTCTCAGTTTGAAATTACAGTAAATGCCAAGGACATGACTGCTTTCAGAATTTTAGCTGCCAGAATTTAGTTTATCACTGATTTAAATAAATGGCCAATTTTCTAAAGTGGCTCCTTTAATACAAATGAACGGAAGATTTGTGATCTTGGGAGGTGTGTGCATTAATAAGGACTTGTCTTGAGAAAGCCAAAATATCTTACAAAAATATTTAATCACCTTTACTTTTGGAGGTTTTTTTTTAAATTTTATAGGAAAGGATTTCTAAAGATGATCACAGAAAAAAAATGTTCTAGTGTAGGACATGGTGACACATACCTGCAACCTCAGCTACTCAGGAGGCTGACATGGAAAGATCGCAAGTCAAAAATAGCAAGACTTCTCAAAAAACCTTTTTTCAAAACAGAGGGGAATGCAGTTCCGTGGTAGGGTGCTTGCCTAGCATACGCAAGGCCCTGGGTTTAACCTCTAGTACCTCAAAAAGGAAAGGTTAAGTCTTAATTAATTGTAGGTAAAAACCAGAATAAATAAGAAGATATACCATACTTATGGACTGGAAACGTCCATAAATATATCAATTCTTCCTCAAATTGCTATATGGACTCAATGTAACTCCACATAAAAGCCCAACAGATTGTTTTTGGGAATTTGGCAAATTATATGAAAGAACAAAGAACAAAAGATACCATAAAGCCTGAAGTTGAGAAGATGGAAGAGAAGGAACAGCTGCCCTCCAGATAGCTAGAACGTCATAGAGCCACGGTGAAACACAGGCACAGGGACAGACAGACTGATCAATCAATGCAACAAAACAGAAAGCCTGGCAATAAAACCAAACTTATGCAGACAGCAGACGTGTGATATTTCTATCCGGGAATCTAGGTGACCATCCACTCAGGGAGGCTCTGTCAATCCCTGGACTGGGCTCCTGACCCTAAAGTCTGCAGGGAGTTGGGGTGGGCTGTGGAGAGGATTCGGGGAATCAGTGAATTCAGATGGGGGAAAAGGTGTCCTTCTTTTTACTTCTAATTGAAATTTAGCATTTCTACCAATTATTATTGAAGAATTTACAGAACCTGTTGACTTTAATATTGAAACACCTCAGATATTTTCATATCACATCAGAGTTGCTAATATCTTAAAGTATCAGTTACACCTGTCATTACTTTGAAGTTAAGTTATTTAGCATCTTAGAAAGAAGCCATATTCTATTCTACTATGATTTCATGTTTAAATATTCAGAAGACTGTACTTAATGTCATTTATTTCCATGTCACCCTCTTGAACAAGCTTCATCAAGCTACCCAAGGGGTCCATGGCACATAAAATGTTCAAATCTCCTAATGCAGAATGCAATAATAATTAATGCTGTGAGCTGAAATTCTGCATCCTCCCAAAGTTCCCAGGGTAGAGCCTCATCCCCAACGTGATGGTATGTGGAGGAGGCACCTTTGGAGATAACAGGCCATGAGGGTGGGACTCTCTGGGAGGGATTAGTGTTCCAACAGAAGACACCAGAATGCCGAGCTCTCTGTCACGTGCCACTGGCAGAAAGAAGGCGGCTTCTGCAAACCAAAAGACCTCACCATGCACCATGCCCACCAGCACCGAGCTACTGCACATCCCAGCCTGCAGAGTGCCGTGGAATAAATGTTTGTTGATTAAAACACCCAGTATCGGGGTTAGAGCAGCCTGAACTGACACTGTCAGGCAAAAGGATCTCAGAGCACTAGTAACACTAAGTCCATAGCTAATTTATGCAAGTTATTCACCAAATCCAGGTTGGTCTGCCTAGAAAAATGACAATTTTCTTTGTCTCACTCTCGGGGTGATTTTCTCACTAACCTCTGGCCATTTTCCACTTTTCACAACACAAGTGTGTAACCCCTTGGTTTGGGGCTATCCCTCCCCTCCACTTTCTGTTCCAATCTACGACTCCATCCTCCCCAGTCTGCTCTTCCCTCCTGCCCTTCTCTCCCCCCCACCACCCTGTCCAAAAACCTGTTCTGCTTCGCATGTCTCAAGCATGCTGTCCATCACTCAAGCTTTGCTCCATACAACAAATTAGCATCCCTCACACAAACCCGAATGTTTGGCAGCTTTTCTCTACAGGGGCTATAATTTGATATATAAAACCCATAGAGCACTGGGGATATCTCCACACTGACTCACATAACAATTTTGTCTGCAGCAAATGAAATGTTCTCAGCTTCATTCCTATTACTTTAATGGGGAATTGAGTCTCTGACTTAATGAAGAATCTATATAGGAGGTTTTTAGAAGTATACATATGACTGTCAAGCCCTAAAGGAAATCAAACAGTGGCTTCTAGTTTGATGAAAGAGAAAATGCTGTATAGTTGGGAGATCTAACAACAGCTATAAAGTTGGAAAATTTTTTCAACTGAGTGTAATAAACATTGCTATATTATGAAACTGATTAATCAAGTTAGTTAAGTTTCTGACCACAAATTTTCAGTAAATGGAATCTAAATCAATGAAATCTTGATGCAAAAGAAAAAAGACTTCCTTGATATGTGTCTTTCAGGGATCTTTTGAAGGATATACCCAACAGACAAATATATGTCTATGGAACCAGAGGCAGTAATTGGGATTTTTAAATATTCTTTATATTGATGCTTTTTTTTCTGGTACCGGGAATTAAACTCATGGCCTTGTGCTTGCCAGGCAGGGGCTATGCCGCTGAACTATATCCCCAGCCCCTTGAGGCTCGTTTTTAATAACTGGATAAATATCCTTAATTTTTATTTTTTAAAAAATACTATGCTAATTAAAATTAATGGAAGATTAGTTTTAAGACAGTTATTACAGATTTATATGGACTTTTTCCTGCCTTATGACAACCTATCATTTTTTGAACACCTTTCCTAAATTTCATTCACTTTCCTAACATTAAGTCTTGCTTCCCCAAGGCAGAAATGATAAACTCACTTTCTCGGCCTCCCCTGCAGCCAGGACACGCACATGTGACCCAGGCCCCATCGCTTAGAGGCACCCATGACTGCCAGCAGAGATGGGGAAGAAGCAGGCACCACGCAGAATGTTTTTTCTGATAAAGATGATTACAAAGGCTCCCGAACTCCAGGGTGCAGAGCTGCCCGTAGCAGAGCATAGGGCTCAGATCAGGGTCTGTGAGCCCAACAGCAGCAGTGAGCTTGCAGCAGCAGATGTCACAGGGCCTTTGCTGACGCAGTCCCAGTGAATTTGAGAGCTCTGTCCCATTACTTAGCATCCAGACCCAACTTACCTGCCTTCACCTTGCACTGCTTCCCCAGCACTACCCACTCTCCTCAATAGTACTAAGTCCACTTTCTCCCTAAGCTAACTCTTAAAAAATTGGTTGTTTAGCCAGGCATGGTGGCGCATGCCTGTAATCCCAGTGCTCAGGAGGCTGAGGTAGGAGGAGCGTTGTGAGTTCAAGGCCGGCTTGGCCTACAACACGAGCGCAAGGCCGGCCTGAGCTACATAGTGCGACCCTGCCTCAAAAAAAATAGGGCTGAGAGTTTGGCTCAGTGGCTTAAGCGCCTGTCTGGCAGGGGCGAGGTTGTGAGTTCAATCCCCGATGCCGGGGGGAGGGGGGATTGGTTGTTTGCAACTACAAAATATTAGGGGATTTTCTTAGAGTCACTTAAAATTTCTTTTTAAAATAATCTTTAAAAAAGTCTATACAAAGTTTTTAAATACGCAAAGTCAAAAAACAGATTAAGTAAAAATGTCTGATTGCATTAGTACTGGAGAGGATATCACTAGGCAACCTCTGGTGAGGAAATATTTGCCAGCAAAGCACGCAGCTGCACGGTAGCAAAGGAAACCATGGAGTCATAAACAACACTGATTTCTTGGTAGGGTGGGAACATGTACCTGAATATTAAAGGATTTTGTTGACCTGAATGAAATTCCAATAAGAGCAGGGAATTGTTTTGATATGTACGTGTATCAGCTATTCCTCCATCACACTGCAGAGCAAACCACTCCCCAAGTCAGTAGCTTACAACAATCCCCAGTTATATACCTTACTCATGAACTTGCAAAGTCTCCATCCCAGTCTCCTTAGCGCCCGTTTTTGGGCAGGGCCGTTTCCACTCTGTGTACTCTGTATCCTCCTAGGCCAGGGGCTGCCCAGGCCAAATCACACGGGATGGCAGAGCACCAGATGCCAAGGCAAAGCACAGAGAAGCATCTAGGACCTCAGTTGGCATCACACATGTCCCAAGCCCACTGGAGGCATGAGTCACATGACCACACTCAGTATCACCAGGACAACCGTACCTCCCCAACAGGAGATCCGACAAAGTCACACGGCAGAGGGTGAAGTGAAGAATGGGGGCGGGGGTGCACTTCAATCACAGGAGGTGCCCATTCCCCAGTAGAGGGCACTGCCACACTAATTAACCCTTCAAGGAGAGTTACTTTGGTCCGTCCGGCCCACTCATCCTCACCTTACCCAGTGGCACTGCAAGCTTTATTACACATAAAGGTTAGACCCCCACAATGTCAAACTAAACAACAGCCGCATAAACAGCTGCAGCTGCCTCACAATAGAATCGTCTCACAGCAAACACAATAAACGTTACCTGTCTCCAACTGCTAACCCTCAGAACACCAAGTGATTTCTTCCCATCCAGTAGTGTAAAACTGTCTTTTAGCCCAGCCAGCTAGATCAGGTTTTCTCACATTGTGAATTATGCGGACCTAAATGGAATACACCTCATCACCAAGTCATTTATTTGATGTCATACTCAAATGTGCTCTTCAGTCCCTCCACATGCAGTCAATTATCAGGCTAAATGTATTTGAACTTGAAGTTGACACCATGGAAGAGAAGCTAGAGGTAAAGTACAGCTAAGTCAACTCTTTCAGTGAATTTAATCCACGGAATCCAAGAAAAAGTAACTGCATCTACAACAGGCATTAATCTAAGCCCTGAAAATCACTGCAGTAATTGATGGATATGATGACGATTCACATGTAATTAATTCAATGTCTTTTTGCCTTCAAGATGCAGACTAAGAGATCATTCGTTTCACTGGCCAAAATCCAAGAAGCCAGTGGTCACACTGTTAGAGCAGTTTTTGAGAAAAGAAATCAGCAAGGGCCACGCATTTATAGACGTCTCTCCTGGTAGCAGACACAGTTTTCCACCTTGAGTTTGAGACACAGTGGAGGGGAAGGGGACCCCTCACCTTTGAGGCAAAGATCAGTCAGGACAGCAAAAATGCAAAAGGAAAATACTCTTGGACAGAAATGCTTATTCCTCTCTAGAAACTGAATAGCACCTCCCAGCAGCTGAGAACAAGGATGACAGCTCACAGAGCCTGCATCCAGGGCTGACATCATAAAAAGATGATCTTTGCAGCCACCAGGGATGGCACGCAGCCCTGTGCTGCCTTCCTAGGAAAGCAAGAGATGAGCAGTTGCATCAGGGGTGAAGGAAGCTCCAGGCCACTCCGCCAGAGAAACTAAAGGTGCAGGATGACAACTGTCATTTTCGTGCCAATTTAAATTTCCACGCAGAAGGAGCAAAGTCCCTGAGCTGGATGAGTCCTAACAGTACAGATTCTTCAGTTCAGCACAATTATGAGGAGAATCACGGTAAGGCCTCACCCAGAGCAATGCCAGCACTGAGCTGTGCTACGGTAACCAAGGAGACAAATCCATCAGCGAGACCAATAGGAAGAGGCGGAAAAACCGAACGAAGTCCCAACTTTCCTGCACTGTATTTTGGTAAACTGTTGCTAATAAGCCCATACACATCAAAACATCCCCGGAGGTTTGTTTCTGTTTGGGGTTTCTTTTTCACATTTCCAAAACCTACTTTCCTGGTTTATTCTTGAGTGGTTTTCACACATCCTAAGCTGACGCAGCTGTTTCAGAGCTATCTCTGTAAATGCTGCCCAGGCTGAAAATAATTATTTCCAAGTGGAGAAGACTAGCTAAGGAGTGGACGCTGTGTGCCGCAATTCTCACCACTGTCTCAACCAGCTCACCCTTGGTGGTATCAAGGCTTTTTCTTTTAGAGTCGATTTTTTTTTTAAATCCTCACTTCCATTTTTAATCACAGAAAGGGAGCACTCCCCTCTTCCAAGGTCAGGTTCTTTCACACAATGAATCTCTTCCAGCAAGGTCCAAAGCACAGCTTATCCTAGCTCAGAACTCAGGGGATGGTAAGTGGGGGTGCTCGGGTCACCCATATTTACCATGAAGCTAGGAAGGCTGGAGCCTTCTAGCTGCTTCTTACATAGAGAGCTACAAAATCAGCTGCTGCACCATGGCTATGGAATGGGCCATCGCAGTCCAGTGAGGACCAGCAGGCAACACCTAGGCGTCTTAGTTACCTTTTCTCAATGCTAAGGCAAAATACTCAACAACCAAAGATAGAGGAGAAAAGGTTTAGTTTTCCCTCACAGTTTGTGAAGGTTTCAGTCCATAGCTGGCTGGCTCCAAGGTACAGTGGCATGGCGAGGGGCCTCACCGAGGAGAAGACCAGCAGCTGCGACAATACACAGTAAGCGACCAGCAGCTTCTTTCTGTCCCTTTTGTATTCTATCTAGACTACCCACTCTCCACCCTTAGGGAGAGTAGTGCTCATGCTCAGAACCATGCCGAACAAATCAGTGCACTGACTGAGTAATCACATGCACTTAATCCCAGCATCACACACACTACTAGATCCAGCCACCTCTGAGAAGAACTCACCTATGACACATGAGGCTTGGAAGGGACATCTAGACACGAGCCATAACGCCAGGTAATTAACACTATTTCCTTCCCAACTTGATCTGTTTCACATAAAACACACCCAAAAGGCTACCTCTGCTCACCCAACTGAGATTGGCCACTGGGAACATCGTTCAGCATGAATATATTTTTGCTTGGTTTGTTCACCACAGTACTGAAATTTTAAATCTTGCTCTTGATCCAGAAAGAACAGTTATCATCGAGAAATCAAATAACAACAAACGTTGGCGAGACTGTAGGAAAAAGCAACACTTCTATATGGTTGGTGGGAATGTAAACTAATACAACCACTGTGGAAATCAGTATGAAGAGTCCTCAAAAAACTAAAACTAGAGGTTCCATTTGACCCAGGTATTCCCCTGCTAGGTATCTTCCCAAAAGAATTAAAGACATCATGTAACAGTGATACATTCATACCCATATTTATAGCAGCACATTCACAACAGCTAAATCTTGGAAGCAGCCTATAATTCATTAACACATGAATGGACAAAGAACATCTGGTATTTATACACAATGGTGTCCACCATAAAGAAGGATGAACTTCAGTCATTTGTAGGAAAATAAGATTCACCTTGAGACAATAATTAAGTGAAATAAATCAGACACCCAAGTTTAAATATTGCATGGTTTGTCTTATATGAGAAATGCAAAATATAAATAAAGAACAAAATAACAGATAAAAAATAGGAAATAGGTAGATGGATCTTTCACTAAAGGGAAGAGGACCAAGAATAGGGGGAGGAAGAGGATATAAAAAGAATTAAGATGTGTAATAGTCATACACTGACTCCCCACTATGAATATCATTATGTACTGCAAACATGTACTAATAGAAATAAAAATTTTAAAAATGAAAATAATCTTGCTGTAGGTTGAAGGTATTGAATATACAAGGAGAAGCTAATGTATCTTAAGCATGTCTACAAATGCCTTGTGATTTGTCAAAGGTGTCTATGGATTTAAAAAGTAATTTTACTTGTATTTATCTCTTTCACTACTTTTTTAAAATTCCACTAACAACCATTTACAGAAGTTCCTAGGTAGACATCCCCTGAATGAAAGGGACAGCGGGGTCCTGGGGCATCACGGATGGGCTCACCTTGACCTCTAATGAGCTCTGTCTCCTGGGGCTCCAGAGCCCTTCTCTACAGCCTCAAAGTGTCACTATTCCTTGAATATTTTCCATAACAAATAATAGATTTTATCATCCTTAGTAAGTTATTTTATAACTTTACTATCTATACTAATTTGATTTCACCAAGTTTTAAAATATCAACAAGTAATAACTTTTCCCCCTCTTTAAATGTTTTAACTTTAGAAATGATCCCGTCGGAAACACTTAAATGCACTGTCTTGTGTCTCATAATCTCGAGGCTCTTTCTCCAGCTTTCTTTTCAACCACTGTCCTCTCGAGCCCATTCCTGGCTACCTTGGACTTCAAGTTCTCAGACAAACACAATCTCATATAAGCGTCACAATTTTGCAAGTATAGACTCAAAAATTAAAATGTTCCCCAAAGCCACATAACTAGCAAAAAACAGTCAATATTTAACCCAGATCTGGATTCAAGCTCTTTGTACTCCATCTGAAAAGTCTTCCCATTTCTAGCTTTTAGAAAGTGTTTTCCCTAAGAAGGAAGGCAAGCTAAGTATTTGGGTATGGTTTCCAGAATGCTTCCTAGCTCAAGATTCCCATCTGATTCCCCCAAAACAAGGATAACAGCTGCTTTTCTTAACATGGATTAGGATCATTCTTTGGATGATCATGTGAAAATCTGCATTAGTATCCTGAGATCGGTGCATTTTCTGGTTCCTGCTAAGTGCCAAGACCTGTCCTAGACCTGTAAGCTCAACACATTCTCTACTAGCCTCACAATAACCTTTGGAGAGAGACAGAGAGACAGAGAGACAGAGAGACAGAGAGAGAGACAGAGAATGAATGAATAAGCATTTTAAAATTAAAATGAGGTTTTAAGTAACTTGTCCAAAGCCTCAGAGTATCGAGTGAGGGAGACAAACTGAAACCCAATTTTACCTGGCTCTAAACCCTCACTCTTTTCTCCACATTCCATTGGCTCCCCAGGGGCTGACCGCATAAAGGCCAGCTTTACCAGCTGAGGTATTAAACTGCATAAGTCACTTTCTTAAAAGTGTCATGTTGATTGCCTAAAAATATTCAGAAAGTTTTACAGTGGTATTTTGATAGCCGTTAATATCAAGGCTAAAGAGGAGCCCCAGCTCTCAATACATTAGGGCTAAGTAAAAATTGCTGTTTTTATGCTACGAGCCTTCCCTGCTCGCTCTCTCTCTCTCTCTCTCAGTAAACCTCAGAACAAATTATAAACTGTGTGTGTAATCAGTCATTGACTTTGCCATTTTGAAAAATAAATGTTCAAACTGGATAACAATTCATTATGTATAATCTATAAAACTTGGATTACTTAGCCACAAATCATAAAAATTTTCTTTTCGAAACTCAATTTATTATACTATCACTGAACATGATTCTAGAAAGCTTTAATGAACTACCCGGCCCTTCTCCTGCCTACTGGTGTTTCTCCATCTGTATGGAAATCGTTCCTCTGTAAGTCACCTCCCAACTCTTCACATCAGTGTCCGATCCTGAACTTGCTCACTGCTCTCTCCTTTTCTCATTGAAACCTTTACAAATGTGGGACTAGAGAGAGTGGCCCAACAGGCCCCACCCGCTGCTGACCACGGTCCTGACAACAGTCCCAGCCGCTCGGGTCTAGAATCACAAAAGCACCAGTCACACTGGACTCCCACGTGGCACTGCCAAGGAAGGACTGAGTTGAAGAGGGAAGAAGCCACCAATCTCCATTACCCAACCCCCTACCACTGTTCCAGTACAAAAACAGTACACCCGCCGTGACCACAGCATCCAAACGGGGTGTCCAGGTCCCCTGATCACTCCCCACTGGTTTGCCAACTGTAAGCTCCTCTGCCAAAACTTCAGAGCCACTGTCAACTTTCCCGTTCACACCCAAGGCTTCTCAAAATGTGCCTCCTTCGGAGTCCTCTCTCCCTCCTTTCCAGCCCTTTCATGGTCATGTATCAGGTGTCACGTATCAAAAACTTCCTACCTTGGCTCCTCACTTCAGATCTCTCCCCACGCAATCCATTGGTTGCCATGTTCATCTTCCCATAACATTTTCTGCAAATCGTCATTGCCCAAGAACTCGTAGCTCTTTACACTCAATGTTGAAGCTCAATCCCCCGAGAAGGTACCATTCCTGTCCTCCACAAGCAGTGTCCCCACACCTCACCTAAATTTGCTGGAAGGCCACTGGCCCGTAAATAACCAACACAGCAACCCCAATTCCCAGTTCCATCTGGAACATTCTGGGCTCATCCCTCTCTCCTGCCACCTGCTGAAGCCCTGTTCCTCTACCAAGACACCTTGTCCTCTAAAGGGCTTTGTTTTCCTTCTGATTAAATAAAGATCACAACTAGTCTTTAAGTGTCTTCCATGACAGGCACCTTAAATACTCTCTGGCCTGAGCAGAGTGCAGCATAAAGCTCACACACACATACGTATGTGCACACCCAGGGAAACACCAAGCCCAAGCCAGCACTTCTAGTGCGCCCTGTGGCTGTACCCATCAGGTGAGTATCTACAGTTGCTTTTCTCCTAGGTAACTGCTTGCCATCTAGATGCTGGGTGAAGTCAGAAGTGACAAGGGATGCTGGTTTGAAGCTTTGGAGCAGCCAGAAGCAGCATTGTAGCAGCAGTAAAGAAGTGCTCTAGCTTGCTGGGGAGTGTCAGAGGAGAAAGATGATGGGATGAAGAGATGGAAAATATAGTTGGCAATAGAAACTTAACACTGAAGAAGTTAGGATCAGTCACCAACTCCCCAACACACCAGGTAGTAAAGTGTTCAGCCAGTGCTTCACCAGACAAAATATTGCTGCACAGAAAATCAAATTTCTACTACAACTAGGTACTTTCTGTCATCAGGCCTACTTGTAAACATGTTTTTGAAATGTGAATAATCTACCCTTCTTCGTTTATTTTATTAGTGGCAATATTTTGAGCAATAGTAGCAAGTATAGAAACAAAAAGTTTGAAAATTATATTCATGATTTATGAGCCTCTATACAGAATTCAATTTTAAAAGCCAGAAAAACATGCAAATACTTATTCAACACAAATTAAGGTGGATACAGCAAAGAAACAAAGAAAATAAGAGAGCTGTTTACAATAACTAAACTGGCAAAAATCATTAACATGCAAACAAAAAGCTACTGCATAAATAATTAAAAATAATAAAAAACTTCAGGAAAGATAAAAATCAAAATTACTCAAAAACTAAAATGATAGGACATTTGCTGAGAATTACCATGTTTTTAATTATTTGATGAAGAGATCTTGGAGAATTTTAAACTAAAAATGTCATGTCATTGATAAGATATAGAATTGCAGAAATTCCACAATCATGTCTACACTGAGACAGAACTTAGCTTAGTAAGGAACAACTCTGGCTTTGAAGTGAGAAGCACCTAAGGCCCAATCCTTGAATGATATCAGGTAGTTTACAACAAAACCTGCCAAGGCTACAAGAAAAAGGAGTCCTTATACGCTGTCGGTGGGAATGTAAATTAGTACAACCATTACGGAAATCAATATTGAGACTCCTCAACTAAAACTAAAACTAGAAATGCCATTCATAACAACTATTTCTCTCCTAGGTATCTTCCTGAAAAAGTTAAAGACATACCCATGTTACATACATGCACACATTACATGCATGGCCATGTTTATAGCAGCACAGCCAAATCTTGGAAGCAGCCTCTATGTCCATCAACAGATGAATGGATAAAGAAAATGTGGCATTTACATACAATGGACTACTACTCTGCTAAAAAGAAGGACAAACTTTAGTCATCTGTAGGAAAACGGGTGCACCTTGAGACCATAATGTCAAGTGAAATAAATCAGACACATCGGTTCAAATGTTGTATGATATCTCATATGAGAAACCTAAAATACAGATAAATTATAGTGCAAAATAAAAGATAATGGGAAACAGAGAGATAGATCTTTTGCAAATGGGAAGGGGGCCAAGAGATTGGAGGAGGGAGGGAGGGAGGGGAGAGGGAAGGAGAAGCAGATGAGAGACGGGATGAAGACGCATATATACGTGTCCCAACTCCTTAGGATGAACATAATCATTGTGTACTGCAAACATGTACTAAAAATAAAAAGAAATGGTTTCCCTAGATACATTCTTCCCCAAAAAATAAAAAAATAAAAAGTACAATTTTTAAAAATCTCTCTAAGCTACAGCTCCCTAGTGCACAAATGGAGGACGACCATGCTTACTAAACAAATGACTGGGATAATTAAACGAGATCCTAGACAAAAGCCCTTAGCAAATGACTGGCACATCTTTAACCTCCACTCAACAGTGCCTGATACCGTCTCCATCCACTGACTCACACATTCATCAGGAATCTACAGGAAGCACCACGCCTCAGTCTCCCTTCTTGCAGGAACGCTCACAAACGGGAGACCAGAGGCGCTGCCGATGAAAGGAGATAAAAGGAATCAGAAGAAATGGTAGAACAGTAAAAATGCTATATCCATGACTCACGCTTGACATCATAATAAAAAGATATAACCTAGCAGATGGCTATGAAGAAAACAAGAATTACAAGAAAGCACATGGCAATAACGCGATCCTATCTGCATATTACATTAAAAACCCAACTGGCTTTGCTGTGAACACTCAGCAATATGTCAACTCTGATACCCTAGAAAAGTCATAAGAGGAATTCACAACTGGCCCCAGTGAAGTCTCTGAACTCCTTTCCTTTTGAGTGACTCCCGTCCACCCGGTACACAGACCAGGAGGACCGTGGCAAAGCAGAGATTTTAGGACAGCGCAGGAGCCTGTCACACTCACTGTGGATCCTGGGAAGCAAACGCAAGGCAGGGTCCGTCATGGAACCCAACGAAGACAGGATGGAAATCCAGCCCAGGCAAGGGCTGGGGAAGGACGGAGTCAAGCAAATCAGCCCAAACCAGCAACCATTCTCGTTCCCAGACTTCTTAGTTTTTAACTATTTCCATCTGCAATGTTGATTTCTTTTTTCCAACCCTAGGTCTGGCATCTACCCTATAACTATAGAGAAGTTCTCGAGTGGGGTGGACAAGGAAAAAAGGGTAGTAGGGGAAGAGCTCTCTGCAGACTCCAGTTTATCTCTCAACAGCATTTACTGACTGCCTAACACGAGTCTAGAACCTTTGGGATAAAATCTGAGTTCTGTGCGATGCTAATTCTCCCAACACTGCAGGAAATGCACACAAACCTATTAGAAGTCCCGGGTCTCCATGCCTAGGCATGATAAAGGTGAAGGTGTCTGCCCAAGCCACCCCTGCAGACAATGCAGCAGGGCGGCTCCCCGTTCCCTTACAAATGCTCCAACCGCCTCAGAAGCTGGGGCGCTCCACACGTTTATTCACGCATAAATGGCAACGCTTCCCCCTTGGTGTCTCTCCCCTCCCATAATCAGCTGCCCTCTAATACACAGCAAGGCAGCTTCAGCACGGATTCGGCGGGCTGACAGCCGATCAAGTGACACAGCCCGTAAAGACTGAGGAATACAATGAAGACTGCCCAGTAAGTGAGTTCAAGCAACACAGACGTTGACTTTAAAGTGCTTGTTTCCCTGATGCAAGGTTCAGGTGTCCAGGGCCGCACTATGCGCCCTGACGGGGACTCTGGTGTTACTTATATTCCCAGGACCTTTCCCTCGCACAGGCCTGCGGAACCCGCACCTTCCACAAGGCACAGAGGGCCCCGTGGGAAGAGAAGCCCTTCTTAGGGAGATGAGGTAAGCAGGAGACCAGCGCTGCAAAGGAGACAGCAGAACATCTGGAAGGATCAAAACTTCCAACACTGGAGACGCAAGGGTCAGATGCTTACTGCTAACAGAAATCAGGTCCCCAAAATAAAACAGTAACATTCCTGGATGCTCTTCCGTTGGGGAGTCTAAAGTGTGGGAGAAAGCTAGCGCGCTGAAATCAAATGTAACAAAGGCAGAGGATGCAGGCAGAGAGGGAGGTTACCAAGAAACAACTGGTCTAAAACCAGGGCAGGGTCCACTCCCTCCCCATTGCAGACGACCTGAGATGGCACCTGCTCGTCAGGTCCAGCATGAGGATGGGCACCGAGTATCAGAGGAAGACTGGCGCACAAGGGAAAGCGGAGTAGGCATCTGTGTGCCAGACACAGTCCATGGGACACGCTGCTGGGAATTCCCGACCCCACGACCTGGCACCCAGCCCACAAACCCAACTCAGCAAGACCATCTTCCAACTAACAAAGTGGATATAATTCCTAGCCTACCCAAATGAATGTTCTGCAGGGCAAGCTATGGCGTTAGCACAGGTCCTGCAGGGAAATAAAAACTGGGAAAATAATGGCATTATACGGCATTATTGGTAAAACCCAATTTTCAGTAATTAGGAGGTGACTAATTTAGCACTCCATATGTGAACAGATTGCAGAAGCTTAATGTTCGCTGCAAGTCAAAACCAAGTCTTTTCTTTTTTTAAATAGCCATTTATTTTGTCTTCCAACAGAAAAATAAGAACTGATTTCTTAATTCTGTTAGGTACTAATTTAATGTACCCATTCTCTACACCCACTGTACCAAATATAAGCCAAACAGGTTCTCTATTTTTCTAGTATCACTTATTTCTCATTTATGGGTTGGTCTAAAGATATGCACAAAGATAAACATTTATATAATAAGCTCCTTGCCTCTTCACGTAGTCATCAAGGTGATTTGTTTGGTT
Source organism: Dasyprocta punctata (assembly GCA_004363535.1). Lineage (NCBI taxonomy): Eukaryota > Metazoa > Chordata > Mammalia > Rodentia > Dasyproctidae > Dasyprocta > Dasyprocta punctata. Next base: position 80,349 of record RJWM01003196.1, read on the forward strand.
AGCTGAGCTTTCCTAAGTATATTTCTATTTTTCTTTTCCAGAGATAAAAAGTACCAGCTTAATGTTAACATCAACCTGTAAAAAGGAGTAGGAACTTCTTAGACGAGAGGAAAATATTCCTGATGTGGAAGGAGGGAGGATTTTTTTTCCTTTCGATGAAACATTGTTCTTTTAAACGTTAATTTACAATAGTCTTACTAATGTGAGTCATAAAAAAAAATTCATGAATACATGTAGCAGAGCTCTGTGTTTTATGCAAAAAAAAAAAGATAGAATTACAGATTACTTTGTAAGATAAATGCTGGAATTCAGTCACCTAGCACTTGCTCACTACCTACTGTATGAAAAAGTACCATGTTATTCTAACTGTAGACTATTTCCCACATCACAAATCTCTCAGATGCTATTTCTATTTTGTTATAGAAGTGATTTTTTTTAAATCAGAAATCCATAGAAAATTAAAGATTAAAAAATCAATCAGATGTCTTTCTGGCCACTCTTCACGGTGCCACCTCTGAATGAAAATGCCTTACATTAAATTCACAGTGATTAATTCAACAGCCTTATAAACATGTTCATCACATTTTTCCCCCCATCTTATCCCTCATAACCGATTTTCTCCAGAAACAATTCTAAGTTTGGCTTCTCAGTTCTCACAGCCTCCCCTCTGATCTAGCTCCTAACTTTCTCACACTAGATTTCTGCGATCTCTCTCCACTTGAAATTCTTAGACACAGAGTCGTCTACAGCAGTTTCCCTCCCGTAATTTGGACCTTGAAGGTCCCCAGAAGGCCCATGGGTTACAGGCTTGGTCCCCACAGCGGCACTTTTAGGAGGTAATGAGACCTTTAAGAACTGGGCCAGTAAGAAGATGTCAGGTCACTGGCGGCAGATCCTCCAAGGGGATTGTGGGACCTCGGCCGCCTCTTCTTCTTTTTTGCTTCCTGGTGCTGAGAGGAATGATTTTGCCCCACCACACACTTTCATTGTGACGTGCTGCCTCCTCCAACACTGAGCCAAAATAACCTTTTGTCTCCTAAGTGGTACCTCAGGTGTTTTATTATACTGATGAAAACCTGCCTGACGCATCAGCTCCTAGTGCTTTTCCCACCCCCAGGAGCACAGACTCTCCTGACTCATTCCCCACACCATTCCCCCAGGGCCTTCTGTAGCTACAGTTGTCTGGGTTCAGCTCTTGTCTCCCCCCTGGCTTGCTCCTGTTCTGTTGCCTACTGACAACTGAACAGGACAATTGTCTGCGTCTTTCAACACCTTGCCAGTCCCATAATCATCCCTTTAATCACCCCTTGGAAGCCAGTTTCCTTAGTATTTGCTGAAAGGTCCTTTTGCTATGGAACCACATCATAACGTGTATATCTGAACTACTGTCTGAGCCAGATTATTCATCAAAGACAGAAAGCATGGCTTTTCCTTCCGTATCCCTCCTGGTGTCTAATACATACGTAGCTCTGTAACCAACTCTCTTCGATCGATGGTTATTGATTGGAGGACGACATCAGGGGTTTCTTGCATCAGCTTAGGTTATATCTCTCCTGCTGAGGAGATAAAAGGTTCTTGGACAGGACCTTTCAGATCAGCCAAAGATGAAGGCTTGTTGTCTACACAGGCACAACTGCATAAAGAATGTAGAAAAACCAGCACATAATTCTGCTTTCCGTATCAACTAACCTGGCTTCAATTACTTTGAAGTTTTAGATAAATCTCGAAAATTATCTAAATTTCTTGGAGAAAAATGTGAAAGGAAAGTAACTTGTAAATATCTGAAAACACTTTCAGTTCCTCTCTCTATTGTAAAAATTCATAAACAAACCAAAAGTAGTCTAATCAAGAATCTCAAAAAAGAAATCATATCACAGGTACAAATTCTTGTTTTACTCCTGTTAGTTACAAACAACAAAATGCAATTAAACCTGAAATTTTCTCTTACATGTATCTGCATAAATACATTTATATGCTGATTCTGGTATGTTTAAGACTTGAATTTGAGCAACAGATTTTTTATTTTACTTTTTACACCTTTCCAATCTTTTCTAACATATATTGATTTCTGTACATTTAGAATGGTAGCAACAATTTTATCTGAAAAAAATTTCTCTTCATAAAATCACCTCTAAAATGCAGGCATCATTAATAAATTAAATAATGAAAATTCAAAGCCACTTCAATGTTAGAAAAAAAGATTTAAAGAGTATCACCTGACTCCAATACCTTAAAATTCAATTCAAGTATGTCTTGTCTTATTTCCAGTCAGTTTGCTTGGAACATGAACATTAGTAGAAACATGAAGAGCCTGCCCATTGTAGCACAAACCTCCAAGAATCCCATCTCACAGACCTAGGTCAATTCTTCAAACCAGCAGTATAAGAGATGTAGCCCAATTTCTCCATGGCAAAATAGCTAAGCTTTCCACAACTATGTGGAAAAACAGTTCAAGGACTCAGGAAAAGCTTTAGCAAAATTCTGAGAAATAATGCTTTGGGATAAAATGTTACAGAAGTAGTTCTCAACTATTACCATGTACAAGAATGACTAGAGCATTCACAGATTTTGGTACTGCAAGCTCAGTACGTCTGAGGCCAGGCACACAAATGGATTTCTTTCAACACCGTGTTCACTGGGCCACTGTGATATGACCAGGCAGGGAACCACAATTTTGAGAAACACTGATCTACAGAAAGCATCTTATACATCTTTTCCTTCTAAAATTCTCCTAGTATTATCCTCTCAAATTCTTTGAGTATCTCTGTGAGAAAATTAGAGATGGGGCATTTAACAGAAGCAAAAAGAGGAAAATCAAGACCTCATTTCAAACAAATTCTTCCTTGTCACTGACATGAGCATACTATTTCATGTTTTACCTGCTCACAACCAAACAAACCAGCAAACATAATAGACTGAGGAGAGAAAGCTCAAATGCAGCCATTAAAAGATGGTTCACATGCAAATAGTTCCTGGCATGTGCAAATGGCACACACACCCCACATGTGAGTACTCCCCAGCACAAAGCCTCATTTGTGACATACAAAATATCCAATACACATTTGTTAAAAGTCTGAACTTTAGAGGAATAAATCATAAAGCAACTCATCTCAGAGGTCAGTAGAGAGGTCCCAGGCTGGCTACACTGGCCAAGTCAGTCCCCCAGCCTGAACTCTAAAGCTCCAGTGTTAACTTGAAAGAAGTAAAACAATAGGATCATAAATTATATAAGCAAACATATTTTAAAGTCATATATATATATATCTATATCCAGCCAAATATAATTTGACACGAAATGAGTTAATGTCCTAACATATACGGTTTTTTTTGTTGTTGTTAGTTACTGTGATCTTTTTGTTCTGCTCACATTGTCCAAGCCCACACTGTTAACAACCTAGGATACATTACTCCATATTTGTCTCCCTACACATATCATAATCAGAGCCACATACAGACATTGATATGCACACGCATGTGCACATGGAAGAATTTGTCATCTACACTTTTCTGCATCGGTGAGTCTCACTGAATAAAACTCAATGGGCTATAATTCCAGCACTTGGGAAGCCAAGACAGGAGGACTGCAAGTTTAAGGATAGTCTAGGCTACGTAGCGAATTCAAGGCCAGACTGGACTTCACAGTGAGGCCCTGTCTTCCAAAACACAAAAACAAACAAAAAAAAACCCTACAGGCAGCCCTCCAGGGCATTTGATATAGCTCTGTCTCCTTCTTTCTAATGGCTGCATAGTATTCTTGGGATAAATGATAAACCCCTGATGTCATTTATTCTGTTCTTCCCTGTATTCACTCTGGTTTCTGGTTTTTTGCTATTCTGAGCAATGCTGTCATGGAGATACAGGTACAAAATGCCTTTTATAGCTATTTGCAGACCGTGGGGGAAGAGAACAGGAAGTCACCAAGAAGCAAGCACTCCCTGCGAATCAGCACTCTGTGTGGCCACTCGGGGGAACACTACATGCCAGCCCCTTCCGGCACACAGGCTGGGAAACAAGAAGGGCCAACCCCCCTCCCCCCACCATAAGCAACCAGCAGATCCAGAGAAACACAGGCTGCTATGATAGTTATTGAGGTAAAATACAACTTAATGCTTGTACTGTTTAGTGTTTCACTGACTTTGCAGGTCTAAAGCTGGTAGTCTGACCATCTATTCAGGGGATAACAATACACAATGTAGAATCTATGGGGGGTCTCCTTCTGAAGGTGGTAGCCATTGTTAATTCCCTATCATCTTGTTTTGAAGTCCTATATCATTTTCATTGTTTTGTTGGGTTGGGTTTTATTCTGTTTTGGTTTGATTTTAATAGATTCAATGGCATGGGCAGCTATTTCAAAGATAACAAGATATATTATGGTAGCCATTTTGGATTTACTATTGGCTTATTTTGAAGTCCTTTATTGCATTCATTGTTTTATTTTTATTGGTTCTACTCTGTTCTGTTTTGTTTGATTTTTACTATGTCTACAGCTATTTTGAAGACAACAAGAGGCATTATGGTAACCATTGTTGATTTTGTATGATTTTGAAGTCCTGTGTCACTTACACTGGTTTGTTTTGATTGGCTTTATTCTGTTTTATTTTGCTTGGTTTTATTCTTCTTAAAATAAAAAATTTTTTAAATGCCTTCTAGATGATTTTGTTTCTTTGGGAGAGATTCCCAGGGCTGCAAGTGCTAGATTGAAGAATATATGTGTATTTTAAATTTTTAACAGGTATTGTTAGATTGCTTTTCTTTAAAAGGCAGTAATATTTTACATTTTCAAACCAGTTAATATATTATCTAGGATAAAATAAATTGTGCTTAGAAGGTAGGGAACACACAATGCCTGCAGTCTCTGTGAGATCACTACACTCAGGCAGTTCTTCTTCCTGCCCACTCCCTGTCAAGCTTGGGGTTCTCTATTCATCCCCTGGAATCCTGCAAGTTATATATTAAAGTTGGAATATCATATTCTAAGTTAGCCTTTGAACCCCTCTCCAAAGACACTCTATGGCTTTCATCAAATTTCCAAAGGGGTCCCTGACCCAAGAAGAGCTGGGAGCTACCCATCCACAGCCTGGAAGATGAAAGAGGAGAAAGATATTGCTGATGACATAATTTGATTTTGCTGAAGATTACAATAACCAAAAAGTGGCTTTTATTAGAGTAGCTTGCCTTTTCCCACAAAACCATCAAAATCATTTTTTATCTACATTATTTTAAGAAGGAGCAAGCTGTATAAATACATTACAAAAAGGCACAGGTGCTGGGAGAGAAAAGACAGAGAGGGCTCTTTCCAAAATCAGGTACGGGACCCTTTCTTCTCCAATGGATAGCGTCTCAGAACTTGGCATTGCTTCTAGGCCAAGGGAAAGAGAGTCGCTGTTGGCTTCCTTTCAAAGAAGAGGTAAACACCACCGGGTAGGATGAGCAGGAAAAGCCAAATGAAGTCAGAGAAAAAGAAAGTGTTTACAGAATCTAGGAGGCTATCTCTTGAAGAGCCCCAGTAAACACATCTGAGTTGAGAATCAAGGGTCAGGCTGGGGCTCATCCTCGGGTCCTGCTTCCTCCGCAGTGGGGGCTGGGCTCTCTCCACACACCCTCAGCTGGGAGCAGAGTGCCTGGCAAGGAGGCGTTCAGTAAATGTAGATTAAGCCAATCAATACTTGAAGCAGCTTTACACCAAATCAATTACAGGGAATGCAGGTGGGTGCTTGGTGAGACGTCTTTGCTAGAAATGGTTTGAAATCCAGAGGCTCATGATTTTTCTCTGTTTGTGATTAGTGCCAAGAAAGAATTAAACAAGCATCTGTCCAGTTCGCAGGAAAGTACCTGATGGTTCATTCTGGTTAGATGCCTGACTTTTATGAAGTTCCTTTCCATTCTTCCTTCATTTCATGCATTATCACCCTTACCACCCAATGGTATGTTGTAACCTTGTATACTGCTGGGTATGGCTACTGAATAATAGCCATTAAATTAATAACATTGCTGGGGCTTTTACTTTAAAATCAAAAGAAAGGGCAAAGATGAAACCAGACTTTTAAAAAACGTTAAATTAATTATCAAGCTACACATTGAAAGTCAGGTCCATCAAAACAGGGAAAGCCATTTTAGTTATGTTTTTGTTTGTTCTGTGGTACAACTGGTGACCTTTCCTCTGGACAGGTGATGTTCTGAAAGAGATCTCATTGCCACACTTCCAGAAATAACTCTACTTCTGTTAGACTTTTTCACCATCCATATTTCTTAGAAAAGAGGTACAGGACCTGCAGAGCGAGTTCGCTTGACCAGAAACTTAGACGGGAATGGTGTGACTGTTGCAGGGTCTAGTGGTAAATTAAATCATAATTAGCCAGGGAAAACAAAAGAGAAAGGCCGCCCATGTTTTCTCAGTCTTTCAGGAGACTGCTTTCTGAACAGTTAACTGTCCAAGATATCAGATTTATATATATGTATACACAGTAAATGTGTATGTTCCTATATAGTAGGTATATGTATGACTGTATACATATGATACATAATATATAACGTGTATTTTATAAACACACATATACACATAAACTTAAGACTTTAAACAATATTTCTATAGAGAATAAAATGTTCTACAATGAACTTCCAGTTCCTTGGAAATTACCCAGTCCTGCCACCCAATACTAACTGACCCTTGTTAAACTTGTGAGGCCAGATGGCACAAGGGCACATTCAGGATGAGGTCGCTGGAAACGCAAATTAGCCAATACAAAAGAAATCCTGCAAAAAACACATTCTCGGTCCAACAGCAGAAACATGGTTAAGGTTTACTTTAGTTTTAATTTTCATAGTGTATATAGAAGCATTATAGCCATTCTAGAAGTAAATTTTTAAAAATCTGTATTAGGACCAGGCATGGTAGCACAAGCCTGTAATTCCAGCACTCTGGGAGGCTGAGGCAGGAGGATTGCAAGTTCAAGGCCAGCCTGGGCAATTTAGCAACTTACTGAGCCCCTGTCTCAAAGTTAAAAAAAAAAATTAATGAATAATTAAATGGGCTGTGGATGTATGCTGCTCAGTGCAAAGGTCCTGGGTTCAATCCTAGTATTACAAAAAGAAAAGAAAAAATATTTTTTTTAAACCGTACTAGAGCACTAAGATTGTTTATTTATTTAAATACAAGTAAAATAGAAGTTCACTCTTTATTCTTCACTTTTTTGAGCTTGGAATTTGATCCAGGTCATTATGTAGTATCTAAAGTACATGTCGGTACCCAGCGTTTCACACACTGTCTCAGATTTCCCTCAGAAGATAGAGCACGAATTCCCTCTCAATAAAAACAACTCCCCACGCAGGCACACTCAGCGCATCACCAGGTGAAAGCAGACAGCACCCCTCTGCCAGTTGGGATCAAGTCTGGGCCATCTTCGTTTTTGATTTGCCATCATCCTGACCCCTCAGGACAAAGGAGAGGGAGGGAAACTTTAATCACTCTCTCTAAACATTCTGTAACGAGAAAAACTCATCTGAACAAGTACAGCCAATACTTTGGAAAGCCCAAGTGGAGATCTTATTTCAAAATCCAAGACAGCGACTGTCCCAGATGGAAGCTGTTTGAAAGAATGAAGCTGACATGCTCGGCTGTCCCCACAGAATTTCCTGAGCCAGTTTCCGTGCTTTCCGGGGTCCCTATCAAATTGCCACTGGGATGTCTTTCTGGGGCCTACAAACAAAGTTCTAAGGAAAAGTGAAATAATTAAACCAGACAATTCGGTTTAAAAAATAATAATAATTATACACACACATGTACTTTATGGGAGTTGAAATATTCAGTGTGCTAGGCTTACTGTGTGTGGCTGCCTATCTTCACAGGGACTCCCAAGGCCTTTCTGAGTTCAATATTATCCTGAAAAATCTGGCTTTGTCATCTGATGCTATCACAAGGCAGCAATTTCAGAGCAGTATCCTCTATTCCAAAAATACATTACTAGGGAATTAAGACTCTTTCCTGGGAGCTCCCCAGAAAGCATCCTCAGCTTTCCACTACAAGACACGTGACCTTCCCACCCCATGAGTGACCAAGCTACTGGGAGATGGAGCCCAGGCTGTACCTGCCCACCACGCGGAAATGGGAGGGATCAGGAGCCGACATCTCTGCTTTGAGCTTTTTCCTCCACCTTCCTAGCATGCCTCTCCCAATCTTCAGTCTCTGTGACTTCTGCCAGCAGAGAAAAGAGAGGACATCCTTCAGTCTCTGATTAATTAACCCCTTTGTTAATTAATCTCTTAATTAGTTAAGAGTATTAAGAAATGCTTGGTCCCCTCACATGACTACTAATTTAATGAAAGGAAATTTCTCTTGATTGACTTGTCTGTGTGAGGTGCTAGACCGAGCTACGCAGGTCTTTTTCCTGGAATGACAGGTTGGGTCCACTGAATCCGCTCAACAAAAGAAACTGCTTCTAGAAGGGAAAAGGGGGTGCTAAAGAATACAGAGGAGTAGTGTAGAAGAGAAGAAACCGACTCGTTTTGATGGCACTGGGGAGTGAATCCAGGACCTCATCTATGTTGAGCACCCACTCTAATACTGACTTCCATGCACCCAGGGCTGTAGAGACCAACTTTTAAAGTTCAAAAGCTACCACATAATCAAAACCATTCACGGAAAAAACTCTAAATAGAATAAAGGAGGTAATCAAAATAGGTAACACATTTCCTAAAAGTATATTAATAAGTACAGTTATTCGGGTTGTCATCACATAGAAAATTCAAAAGTATCTACTGAGGCCTTACAAAACTCATATACCATGCACCAGTGGCCTAGAACATGGGTCATGAAACTCAACAACTGAGAGAAGTGGAGATCTAAGTGATTTCTGAATCATGAATTTCAGGCAGTACCTGAGACCAGTCGGTGAGTGGGCTGCTGGGAGATGACCCAATGGTAGGTCTGACTACTACTGTTTTGGCAGAAAAGAACAGTGGTCCCTTTTCTTCAATTTCTTTTACTTGAGACACCATGAAGAATGTTTTCTGCACTGAAATGTAGGATTTGTAGCAATCATCTAGTACAACTCATCATTTTATACCTGGAAAAGGAAGAGCAGAGCCCAAAGTTGCCCCCCATGACTGAGGCACAAAGAGAAGCCAGACCTACTGATGGAACCAAGTAGGTCAAAGTGCCTATGACAGGTTAGCAAATAGTCTTACAGTTCTTCAGATACGTGAGATTATTTTTTATTAACTCTCCTGCTATTCCTCACAAGTCCCCACTACACAGGTGGAAGGAGCTAAATTTAGTTTCATCCATTACACTGAGTCCATTTGACAATTTATACCATTTCTCCTGTTCCCTGTCTCCTCTCCAAGATGGCGCCCACATATGTGTGAGGAGGGCAGGCTCTAGTGACCTGAGAGGGAAGAGGACGTGTTGGACTTACACCCATAATCCCTCTTCTAATTCTTTTGGTATTTGTCCTTTCAGTCACCAGGCACCCTACTGGCATCTGATGATGAAGACAAAAAATACGTTGACTTAATACTTTGAAAACATCCTTCTCCTTGCAGATGAGGTCCATGACTCCAGAATCACGGAGCTGATAGGCTACACAGCTGTCCCACAAGGGTTCCAGAACCCAAAGTTCAGAACCACCCCTCCTATCCCTACAGATAACAAAGCCTGCAGATGTACAAGTTCTTCATATAGAATGAGACAGTGTTTGCACAGGAACTATACATATCCTCTCATATACAGTACTTTAAATCGCCTCAAGGTTACTGATAACACCAAATTCAACTTAGATGCATGTGAATAACTGTTACACTGTATTGGTTGGGGAGTAATGACAAAGGGAAGAAAGCCAGTACATATTGATGCAATTTTCTTCCACTATTTTCCATCCTAAGTAGGTTGGATTTGCAGACGCAGAGCCCACAGGTACGGAGGACCCAGTGTATACTCGAATCCCTAAGCCAAGGGCCAGTGATCTGATTCTGGTCCACTTAATAGAAACAAACATCCCCACACTCTGCTCCCATAAGGTGAAGCATCCCCAGCCTCCACCTGGGCCATAGGAATGACAGAGAGGGAGGTAGAATGAGCTTGGAGGGCATCAAGGAACCAACTTTTTGCGATTCTGAAGACAAACGGAAAGGATATGGATCATTTCAGGAGGGTAAAGAGTAAAACACCAGACACCAGTGATCAAAGGCTCCCAAACCCAGTCATGAGACACTAAGTCAAAACATCTTGGTTATTTTACTATCTCTCACTATTGACTTTTGTGCCTCTTACATCATTTTATCTATAAGTAACATTAAAAAATTGACTTATGGGAAATTGGGGGCTTAAAGACCTCTCAAGGTTAGAGTTAACATCTGCTCAGCACGCTATGTTCCCTGAAATAAATGTGCCACGTCAAGTGAATTAATATTTCCCCTTTGAAGTTCTTATTCACAGTCACTCCTTTCTTGATGTGAAACACAACCTCTCATCATTTTTGCTGTCTCAAAACCCTGATGTGCAACACACAGCAGCTTCTGCTCATGAACTTTGACCTCTACACACAGACTCTCACACTCACGGTGGGAAACAGGACGCGTCCCCACGGGATGGGAACACAGGATCAAGTGGTGAAGAATCAAAAGATGCAACGTGCAAAGCTGCCAAAATTGAGTTCAAAGGAAAGAGAAAATTAAAAAGCAAGTATGAAAGGCTTCTTGTCTAAGAGCAGCAGAAGTAACACAAGATCTACCAACAAAATCTATCTGGAGACTGTCTTCCTGTTTAGAAGTCTGAAGTGGTCCAAAGATGAGAGATCATAAAAGGATCCCACAGAAAGCAAAGAACAGAGTCAGCCACAGCAAGGAGTGAGAGGCCACAGTGGGGTCCACAGCTGGGCAGGTGCGGCACAGCAGTCTGAGATGACATGAGGGGTCCTTCTCTAGAAAGGAACTAGGGTTCCCAGTTCCTAGAATTGCTTTAATAAAACATAATCAAAATGCACTCAGCCTTATCTGTAGGTCTTGTCACATTTTTTGCAGACCTTGGGCATGCTAGCCATGTGTTCTACTACTGAGCTATATCCTCAGTCCCAAGTGGACGCCTTTTAAAATATAACGGACCCCCAGAGGGGTCTTGCTTTAGGTATTCAACTCTTTACTAGGTAATGTGATGACAGATATCTGAGAGAGAAACTGTATGGAAGACAGAATGACAAGACACAGAAAAGGCAAGCACCACCTTTGTGCTTCCAGAGGATTATATTAAACATGTGTCTCTATTCTTCCTACAAAGATACTTAACTATTAGTTTCCTACAAAAAAAAATCATGTTACCTTCTTAGCCTATCTACTATCATATATCGTATTCTCTGTGAACCATGTTTTTTATGCCTCTGCAGAAACTCGGAAGATTAAAAAAGAATCAACACAGATTGCATACTGAAGACTCGAAGATTCTTGGATGATTTGTATCCTGCCCATAATCACCTTCAATCTTTCATCTTATCAGCACTCATAAATTACCCGCACTCCATTTAAAAAGGGAACGAGCCCCCAACCCCTGTTATTTTCAGCATGATTGCAAACAGAAAAGCCAATCAAATAAACAGTTAAGTGGGTAAGAAGCTAACATCCCATCTTCTTTTTGAGTAGGAGTTTGTAAAACTGTGCCTACAGAGGCCTGGACTTTGCAGAGGCCCTGGGAGTGGGAGGACAAAGAGAAGCAGGGAAAACGTGCAAAGGGCATGGTTTGGTCCCCTACCCCATTTCCGTCACACAGCTGCACTTCATTCTGGAGGGGAGGAATCTGCTCAAATTGTATTTAAAGAATCATTTCCAAAGCTTCAAGAAGTTTGCAGACTCACGACCCAAGTACTCAAAACATCTGAGTTTTCTCTTCCAAACACAGTGAGAAACACAACCTGGAAAAAGAAATGTTTTCTACAATATTGTATTACAATGGTAAGCTAAGGGACTCCTCCTTAAGGAGCTTTTCATCTGGCTTGAGTTTTTAAAGTTTAAGGATTCCCCAATTTATAGAGTTTGGATTCCAAAAGTCAGGACCCTAGAATGCAGGGCTCAATTTCCTACACAAAAGAAATGATAAGAGGCTCATTTCCAAAGCAAACAATAAAAATCTAATGCTTCACAGGTGAACTAGAATGTTATTAATTCCACTGGAAGTTAAGTTTCACGTTTGCTCCTCAGTGAATGGGCTACACAAGCCAGTTGAGCTTCATGATGTTACTTCTTTGCAGCAGTTCATCCTGCAATGTCCGATAAAAAGGGAGTTGGTGGTGATAAAAGGATCTTGTCTCCCCTCTTTCCACTTGAAGGCCAAGTTCCAAGGCACCTCACATTCCTGGTGGTCAGTGGCTGCCCAAGTGGGCGGTCACTAGCTGTTTGCAAGCTGAGCAATTGCTTGCAAGTCATTGCTTCACACCAGCTCTGAAAAGCTGGCTTCTGGTGTGCTTATTTATTCTCCAGTAGTTAATAACATTTTATTATGACAATCTTTCACCTAATATAGATACTTTTATTAAAAGGCCCAAAGGTAAACAAACAAACAACAACAACAAAAGTGCTGACAGCATTTATAAACCACACAAAAAGAAAGAGGGAGAGAAAAAAAATTGAGAAAGAGATAATGTGTAACTATAAATAATTTTCTAGATTGAACTGAAAATTAGTTTTCGTTTTTCCTTCATTTTTGCTCATTTGGTAAGCTAATGAACTGAGAGAAAAAAAATCAGTTTTAACCAAACAACTCTAAAAGATTTCAGAAATGGAAGACTTGGCACTATGAATCCATCTGATTCACGTACCATCACAAATTACCAAAACAAGTATACGAAATATGAATAGTTAATTTTCCACCAAAACTGGTGAAATGTCTAGAAAGGCAGGTATCAAAACTCTGAGAGTTGTCTGTTGCAGAATCAAATCATATAATGGGCTAAAATTGGAACAAATGCAATTACAGAGAATTACCACTAGGAAAGATATCTTTTCACCATTTTGCAACAATGGAGATACTCTAAAGGAGTGTAACTTCTCACCCAGAAAAAAAAAACAACACTAGTGACTTCTTACTACTTGTTAACTTTGCATATACTGTACATTCCTTGTATTATAATAATTTGCTTATAGATCTCCTTTTCTAAGCTTTTTCTGAACAAAAAAACTAGAATACTGATTAAGACACTGGGGCTCATGACCCAGGGTCAATTCCAAATTCAACTCTTTACCAGCTAAACTTGCAAGGGCAAGTTATTCAAATCATTTAAAAATTGAGTATTTCTAGCCGGGCGTGGTGGCGCACACCTTTAATCCCAGCGCTTGGGAGACTGAGGTAGGAGGAGCGTTGTGAGTTCGAGGCTGGCTTGGGCTACAATGCGAGCGCAAGGCCAGGCTGAGCTACATAGCGCGACCCTGCCTCAAAAAACTAGGGCTGGGAGTTTGGCTCAATGGCTTAAGTACCTGTCTGGCAGGCGCAAGGTTGTGAGTTCAATCCCTAGTGCCAAAAAAAAAAAAAAAAAAAAATGAGTGTTTCATCTAAATAAGAATAGTAATAAGTACTTACAGGGTTGAGATTTAATGAAATAATACATATAAAATTATGCCTGGAATACAGCAAGGTTGATGATGGTGTCTTTATACCTCCAATGGCCAGAATAACTCCTTATAAATGGTCAGTAAACAATTCACGTTTCTTGACCTCAATTAAATTTTCCTACATTGCCTGCCTATCAAGTCTTAACTTTTCTTGCTACACAAAATCACATCTGATAAAATCTTAGACCTGACCACTGCTTGGTGATCCTATATCTGTTACTTTTATACATACCTTGTCCCATCTGTCTGGAACTATCTGGATTTGCTGCCTTTCTGAAGCACGCTATATGGGGGAGAATGAAATCAGCTCTTCACAAAGCAATGACCTCCTTTCTTCTTAGCATTTCCGAAACCAGGCACACAGCAGGAAACCAATATATATTTGCTCTTTAGCTGGGTAGATGGCACCTCACACCTCTCACTGAGCCCAAACTGACCATTGTACAGAGAAGGAAGGAGTCAGGGTTGGTATGAGATTCCTTCCCCACCTTCAAGGCTCTGCTCTCAACCCATTTCTAGCACAAAGCACCACCCAGCCCAATCCACACAGATCCCTCCCTGGAGGACTCCTTACTGTCAATTAAACAAGGTCATGCCAGGGTGTGTCAGTCCTTTTGCTTCACGTGCCCTGTGAGCTGGGTGATGGAAGGACGAACTAATTATAAATGCTTTTGCATAGGACCAATACACATAATAGGCTAGAGACAACTATTTGATTGCTTGAAGTATTTCTCCAGAATTATTTGCTCATAGCCAACCCGATCAGAAGAAAGGCACATTGGATCTGCAAAGACGGGAGCTGAGCTCTGGTGCCCCAGCTGAGTGCTCTCTCTCCTTGGTCAGCACCCAATTGTTGGAACCAATGACTTAGCGCACAAAAACTGGTATTTTTTTTACAAACCAAACATTAACTCGCAATCAGATCGTCACAGTGTTCACCAACAGTAAACTCTAGCTTGAGTTCTATTTTCTGAAATTAAGTGGACTGAGAAATGACCAGAAGTCCCATGGCAAGGGAAAGAAGGAATCTCAATGTTCCCTGTGATGAAACCACGAAGGAAATCACTTCAACCAGAGGGACTGAGAACAGTCAGTTCTTAGGAAGAAGGACTCCACATTGGCACCTTGGAAGACCATAACCTAAGACTTTGCTTTCCTTCACAAATTCTACTCTTTTTCTTTATGCATACTAGGAATTCTTAGGAACCAGCAGCAGCAGAAGCAGCAGCCTTCCCAGTCATGAAAAATCTATTTTTTAACTTTTCAAAATGCTTTCATCCCCCACTACTTCATTTGATAACTTGCAGCCATTCAAGGCAGAGGCTGCGTCACCTTACAGAAGCACAAAGAACCAGGGCAGCTGGCCCAAGGCCACAACTAATGAACAGCCCAAGGGTGCCTCCAATCCAGCCTTCCCTCCTCCCTACAGTGGCTTTACCACACCCTGGCCGAAGAACCAGACTGTATTGTTCAGCTCTTCCTATACCACGTCGGGCAAGGGAACACGTTTGAAAGACAGTGCCCTGTGTTTCTGAAAGAGATTAGGTGTCCCTGTGGAAAACCCTGCCATCCAAAACCCTAGTCATAGCCGATGTGCTTCACCATATTGAAGGCAAGTTGGCACCCAAAGCGGTTGACTGGGCGCCAACTGTGGTGTTCTAATCTTTGTTCATGCTGTCAACGTGACATACGAAAAAAATACGAATAAAGTGACAGGATGAAAACAAAGCGAGTAGCTGGTGTGAGATCCGCAGACAGGGTGTTAGTGCCGCACGCCGTGCAACTGGGTCAAGTTAACACCTTGTGTTTCCCCTACATATGCGGTGTGGAAAAGCTATTTATAAAATGTTTTTAAATATTTAGGACCAAATAAATCAATATTGTTGGGAAACATTGACTCTGACCAGAACTCGTTTACTTGCCTTAGTCCCATGTGAATAAGAGAACTGAGAATATCAAGAGGATGCAAGACCAGCAACAATACAGATGTTCAATACAATCACCCAGAATCCCCAAACAGGCCTGCTGTCAATCTCCATGCTGGCTGGTGACCGGCATGAATAATACAATGACAAAGGTCCCACAAGAGCCGCCTTGTGAATAAGCTTTATTACTACCAATGTAATAAAATAGGCTTTCTAGAAATTACCTGACTCTGCAATTCACTCTGCTGCTTCAGGCGAAGATTTTCAGGTGTATCTGCCACCGTGGTGAAGGACTGCTTTGGGTAGTGTCTGTGGAGAAATTGTTTGAAAGAACACAATTAAAATATTGTGCTATAAAACAATACTTTAACGTCCACTGTTTTATCCTCTGCTTCTGTGACAATGGAAGAGGGCCCAGTCCTCTTGGCCAAGGTCATCTGTCTGTCATTATTCCAGATCCTATCCCATTTGATAATCCTCTATCACTCTATTTTCCCGTTTTCTCCCAAAACTTCAACATTGACTTCTCCATGCCCCACCCACCATTTCAGCCCAACACCGTCATTCTATCCTTAAAAGAGTTCTTGCTAATCTCCTCTTCAGCTTTCCCCATATTTGATTTCCAGCTTGTTCCAGAAGTTTCCCTCACCGAAGTCGTGAAGACTTCCCATGGGCATAACTAAACAAACTTCTTGTATTCCTCCTCTTGCTTGACCTGTCCCCCATCTTGAAGTGACTTCTTTCTCTGCAGTTTCCATGTCACCAAACAGTCCCTCCTTGACTTCTCCCACTTAATGTCTGCTCCCTGTCTCCCGTGGGCTCTCCTTGGCTCACTCCACCGTCATGGTCCTAACACAAGCTTTCCTCTCAGTCCACACCACCACCTGGGAGACCTCACTCATTCCTGTAGCACTGAGGACTCCTCTCTATACGCTCCTTTCTTCCAAATCTGAGTTTTAGATGCAGTGGCATTTCTTTTCATCTATCCCATACCTATCACAAACTCAATCAATGTGAAACTCAGCTGCTCATCACCCCATCCCTAAAACAAACTCCTTCCTTGTATTCTTTTTCATTTTTTAGTGCCAAGGTAACAAAGTCAGTTGCTTGGTAATAACCTCGAATTATCACACATTCAATTATTAATTATATCTACCAAATATATCTGGCCATAGGAGACCAATCCAATCCTGCAGTTCACCCCTCTCTCTTCACCATCTCTCCCAGCAATGCTATTCTCCTTGCCTGGAACACTCATCCCTCTTCCCAACCTATCTCCTGAGCAACTATGTTTACCTTTTATGGCACCCCCTCCAGGAAGTTTTCCTGGCCTCTGAAGTTTGGGTTAGGAAGGATCTCTGGTTGTGCTTTCTTCCCCCCGTTATAATGCTTATTATACTCATTTGTATTTTTTGATTGGCACGTGCCTCTGTTTCACAATACAATGAAAGCTCCATGGAAGCAAGACCAAGCTATCTTATTCCTTGTTGGGGCACATTCTGGCCCATATCTCCAGCCTCCAGAAATGCCTGGTTTGTAGTATGACCTGATACATATTTACAGGAACACACAGAAAGAAAACAGACAGTGGGTTGCAGAGGTGCAGGTGTATAGAACGAATAACATCTAATGTTCTATAGCACAATAGGCTAACTAAAGATGACAACAATTAACTGAAAAATCTCAAGACACCTGATAGGATTTTAAATGCCCCCGGGACAAAGAACTGACATACATACCAAGTGATAGATATGTCATTAGCTTGAATTGATCATTACATATTGTGCACATGCATCAAAAACTCATGCTGTGTCCCATAAATCTGTGCAAATATTCTAAGTCAATTAAAAATAAATATAATGAATAAATATTTGCAGACAGAAGAAATGGAGGGAGGGAGAGAGGAGGAAGAAAGCAATCAACCAAAGCCAAAGAGACTAGTACAGCTTAGATCTAAAATGTTCCCTAAACAGCTCATGTGTTTAAGGTGGGTCTTTGGAAAGGTGGTTGGATCAAGGTTTGGACCCCATTAGTAGATTTTGGTTAAAGTTCATCCTGAGGTTGAAAAGTGAACTGCTGGGATGGGGGTACAACTTGAAACTGCTTTTCTACAGGTACATGAATTTCTTCTCTACAGGGCAAAGAATGATTTCTACTTGGATACTAATGGAACTTCACTTGCCACCTATACCTGTACTGACGAACAATAGTTTCATTAAAAATAATCTAGTTAGCTCACCATTGCACACTATGAGGAGAAAGCATACAGGATTTGAATTTATAAAATACGTACATATTAATAAAATATCACTTTTACAGACTTCAAATTGGCCTCCCATACTAGGTCCTATTTGGGAAGAAAAAGAAAAACTGAGAAGCTTCTACAGTTTTTAAGAAGAGATTTGTTAACCTGATGACCAAAGCAGCAAACTTACTAACAGGCTGTGCAGTCTCAAGATTATATCGAGAGCTATTAAGAGATACCAATATCTTGCCCTTTGTTCAGCAACCTTTTCAATCCTAAATAATAATCATTTTATAATAGTGGATTGACTTACGTGTAACGTAACTGTCAAATGTAAGAGAGAAAACTCAACTTAGTATTATAACGAAAATAGCAAATGCTGAGAGAAAAAAGGCAATTCATATCAGAAACTCATATGGATCACAAGCACTAAAATAAATCAAAACCTTTGATTTAATGGATACAAGTTGTATTCAGAGCTAGCAAAATTCAAGTGAATAAGATTTTTTTAAAAAATACCATCACTGTCAAAAACATGAAATAGCCTCATAATTGGAAAAAGGCAACTCAGAAGAAGTAAGTATAATTACAGAGATGGCAGCACAGAATGTACTATACAAAAAAATAATTATTACAGTATTTGGAGAAACCTAATTAATTCTGCCAAACTCCAGAAATGTGAAAATTCTTGTCAAACAATGGATTTCTCAACATCATATCCAAACAGTAAGGTCCATCTGAATTAATCCAACAACATTTTCCTCAGAGTCAGCATCTCAATTTCCTCTAGCCTACCCTTCCACCCCTACTGCAAAAGAAGAAGAAAAGAAAACCAGACACAGAAGTAAAAGGAGAGGCCAGGGGTTCCCTGTGAGAGCACAGGAACAGAGAAACGAAGTATTTCAAAACTAACTGGTGGGACCATATGGTTAATTCTACCTCCCTCCATATCCCGTGTTTAAATGGTAGTAAAGGGTCTCCCTCAAACAAATGCCTTGAAGCCAGGTTTGTGGTGCACACCTGAACTCCCAGGAGCCTGGGAGGCTGAGACAGAAGAATCACAAGTTTGAATCAGCCTATGGAATTTAAGAGACTTGGTGAAACCCTGTCTCAAAATAAAAAAAGCACATACAGATATAGCTCAGTGTCAAGGCCCTGGGTTAAATTCTCAGGATAGATGGATGGCTGGGTGGATGGCTGGGTGAATGGATGGATGGATGGGTGGATGGGTGGATGGACAGGTGGATGAATGGATGGATGGACAGATAGATAGACAGATGCCTGAACAAAAATCTTAAGGAAATAGGAGTTCTTCACCAAGCCTAGCAGAAGTATGACACTTTTTCCTCTGTCCTATTAGAAATCAGAAGATAGGACAGAAGCTAGGGGTAGGAGAAACAGATGTTCAAAAAGAAGCAAGAAATAAATAAGAAAAAAGACAAAGGGAGTGAAAAAATTGACATAGCCATAAATTTCATGGAAAATAAAACGTACTGTGGAAATTTGACATATATTAGGAGCTGACTGAGAGACCTGGGGAATTGTGAGAAGTAGTTTGCTTTTGCAGTGCTGAGCCTGAACCCAGGACCTCACACATGGTAGGTAAACGCTCTACCATGGAGCTACACCTCCACGCCTCATGAATGTGGAAGGATCATAAACAGAAGTCTTGCAGTTGAAGTACACAGGAACTGAATGAGTATGTTCATCAAGATCGGGTCGACAGTTACAGAAAATCCAGATTTCCATGAAATGCTGTATTAAAAATAAAAAAAAGAATCAAGGCATCAGAAGGATACATCTGAAACAGTGAAGTTAGGACCCAGAAAAATTACTTCAAAAACATTTTTTGAGATACAATCTCACTATGTAGTTCAGCCTGGCCTTGAACTTGCAGTGATCCTCCTGCCTCAACCTCCTAAGTGCTGGAATTACAAGCATGCATCACTATACCAGGATCAATTTTTCTTTCTTTTCTCTTTTCTTTTCTTTTCTTTTCTCTTTCCTCCCCCTCCCCCTCCCCCTCCCCTTCCCTCTATCATTGACGAAAAGTTATGCAAACCACAAGACCAGAGCTGCTCAGGATGTGGAAAGTGAATAGCAGCATCCATTGAGATGACAATGAGAAAGAACTAGTGGGAAGAATGAGAATCCAGAAACACTCACTTCTTACCCAGAACTCGTGCTTAAGAGCGCATGGAGCCAAACTGCCTGGCTGAAACCTGCCTCCTCAACCCACCAGCTGTGCGTCTATGAATAAGTTTCTTAACCTTTCCAGCCTCAATTTCCTCAGCTATAGGATAAACACAATGATAGTACTCCTTAGGCTTGCAGCAAAATTAACACATGTAAATCCTACCAAATGATACTGGTCTCAGAATAGGTACTTAACCAAATGTCTTCCATTAATAATAATAGCATTACTATTATCAGTTCTTCTTTGTTCTACTACAAAGTGACCTACCTTCTGTGTCTCATCACACCATAAAATATTCCTGGCTGTCTCAGGAGGTTGCTGCTACAATCACATAAAAGAACTTGATAGATGAGAAATTAAGAATGTGAGATATTGGTAACGCATTTAATCATAGAATTCTGAGTAGGAATTTACCTCCTGCAAATCCTATGGTTTAAATGAGATACTGGACAGCACCACTTCCCCAACAAAGACTCATCTGTCCAAGATGTCAACTATGCTGTCAAAA
Source organism: Dasyprocta punctata (assembly GCA_004363535.1). Classification (NCBI taxonomy): domain Eukaryota; kingdom Metazoa; phylum Chordata; class Mammalia; order Rodentia; family Dasyproctidae; genus Dasyprocta; species Dasyprocta punctata. The sequence goes on from RJWM01003196.1 coordinate 100,814, forward strand.
AGCTTATTTAATAGATTTATGGCCAGGGATTTAGTGGCGTAAGCGCCTGCTTGGCAAGCATGAGGTTGTGAGTTCGATCCCCAGTACCAAAATATATAGATAGATAGATAGATTTATGTAACTCTCAAATTATAGGAGGCCACTAATTTTAAGATGCCTAACACTTTGTCACAAATCTCTAAATTCTGTTTCCCCTCTTATCTCCTGGCTAAGTCAAACAGCTCATCCTGCAGATCACTTCCTCCTCTTATCTCCACCTGCAGCCTCATGAACACTTAAGCCCATCCTCTCTGGCTTCCTGTTTACCTGACCACTGTCACAGCTACAGTCAAACTCAAGGGTCTGAGAACAGAATTTGGCTTTTTTTTTGGGGGGGGGGGTGGCACCCGGGATTGAACTCACAATCTCGCACCTGCCAGGCAGGCGCTTAAGCCATTGAGCCAAACTCCCAGCCCTAGTTTTTTGAGGCAGGGTCGCACCATGTAGTTCTGCCCGGCCTTGTGCTCACGTTGCAGCCCAAACCGGCCTTGAACTCACAACACTCCGCCTACCTCAGCCTCCAAGGGCTGGGATTAAAGGTGTGCGTCATCTCTGCTGGTAGACCCCAGGGGGCGCTGTGCAGGAAAGCATTAGCATGGCGGTCCTGCACACCATCACCGGAAAGGCCCGCTCACCGTGCTTGCCTTTGGCGAGAGACTGAGAAGTTGGATTTAGAGTTTCCACCACCATTACCCAAAACAGGTGGCTCACTGCACATAAGCAGTTTATACAAATGGATAAACACCTGCCTTCTTTATGAGAGGCTGGAATTTGCTGATAGACTCACAGTAAAAAATATGGCCACTGAGTCTCAAATCAGCTTCCCTAGATGACAGCATTTGACGTGTGTCGTCACAACGCATTCCTGGAGGACTTAAGCATATCCCCGCCCCCCGCAGGGCCCTGGGAGGCCGTGCCCTTCTCCTCCCCAACGTGGCCTGTGCACTTTTCCTTCTGCCGCCTGCCCGGTGTCTTCTCACACGATAAACCAGAGCAGGGAATGGGCCTGGTTCATGGTGGGGTTTGCAAGGCCACGCAAAGAATCATCCAACTTGGGGTTGCTCCAACCTCCCCCACCAGGCCCCTGTGCCTATCCGGGTATCATTCCTGAAACAGGAAGCATCTCAACGTTTTTTCAATATGACTTTCTACAAAGACTCATTTTTGTGATTTTTAAGAAGATTGCAAAAGCAAAAGGTCTGATGTCACATTCGTACCTGGCTTCACAGCTCTGCCTGCCTGAGTTAGGAAAGGACCGACAGCTGCTGGAGCCACCTTTCACACCCTGGTTTAGCGAAGGGAGTGACTTGATCCAAGGGCCAAGATCACAGCTGTTTTGAGTGTAAAGCGATGACAGAAGATTTAAATGCAACTTTTAATACATTTCCCAAATCTGAACAACTCCATTTTATAGTCCTGGTGATTGGTTTATTCAAAATTATCATTAAGGATTGAAAAATAAAACTTTTTTAAATGGTTGTGGCACTGAATTCAGGGAAACTATCCCTGGGTGACATCCTCATCTTTTTTTTTTTTAATTTGAGACAGGGAATTGATTTTTTTGCCCAAGTTGGTCTTGAACTTGAAATCCTCCTGCCTCAGCCACCCAAGTAGCTGGGATGACAGACATATGCTGTCATACCTGGCTAGACAGATAAAACATTTTTAAATAAGCAGACCCTGAGAAAGATTACTACCATCAGAGCTCCTATAAAGCTACTTACAAAAGATGCATTTCAGGAAGACAGAAAATAATTCCAGAAGGACAAGTTAAAATGCCAAAAAGGAACAGTAAGCAAATAACGCATGAACATGGGCCAGTGTGTGTACATGGCTGCATGCACGTACAATGCACGGGATAATAGCACTACTACACGGGATATCTTCTAAAGGCAAAGCTAAAATACTAGACAAGATGAACGAGCAGTATGAGAATCATTCTAAGGTCCTTCAGAAAGGTTAGGATATTATTAAATATCAGATTTTACTTAAGTATATGTAATAAAATTTTAAGGGTAACCATAAAGAAAGAAAATAGCCTATGTAAATTCAATCTCATGAAAGGGAAAAAACAAATTTTATAAAAGGAGAAAAATCTAACTCAAAGCAATAAAAAAGAGAAGAGCAAAAAACGCAGGATAGAACAAATAGGACATACACAAATTTAGCAGTTTGGGAAAACAAGTCAATAATCATAAATACATAAATGGGCAATACCTGCCAGCTAAAAGACTGATATTGTATTATTTTTTAATTCTACTATAAAATAGCTACACTAATATGAGACAACATACTGGTTTTCTCGTTCTGGAGATTGAGAAGAGGGAGCACTGAGCCATATCCCTACCCTTTTTTATTATCTTATTTTGAGACAGGGTCTCACTAAGTTGTCCAGGTTGGCTAGGAGTCCCGACTGTCCCTGCCTCAGCCTCCCAAGTAGCTGGGATTCCAGGCATGTGCCTGCAATAAAATACTTAAAGGTTATCATTAAGAATAAAGATGATACACAGTGATACAGGTTCAATTCATCAATGACAGTATTATTCTAATTGTAAACAGACCTAATACAGTATTGGCCTCAATTTTTTTAAGACTTTGTGTACACAGATATCAGGACAGAAGGCCAAACTGATGGCAGGAAAAGTGGTGAATCCACCAACAAGGAGAGATGTCAACACCTGGCCCCCAGTCATTAATACCTAAAGCAAACAGACACAAAATGAGCAAATATACGCATGTGTGAACCATGGAACTTGGGACAGTGACAGTAGTCAGGCTCCATGTAGATGTGGCCTTCAAACCATGTAACCCCAGAGCGTCACGGCTTCCACCAGTCACTAAAGGCATCTGACTGATGACAGTGGCCTGGCCAGCAGCCATGAGTGAGACCCACTCGCGTACCCTGGTGACAGTCAGCCTGCCTGGTAGGCTCACCCAGGAGCAAAACGCATGACACCAGCGTGCCCACGCAGGATGAGTGTGGACAAGCGAAAAGCAAGGACGGTTCTCTCCACGCGGACAAAGGCAACAGGACGTGCAGGACTGCGCAGAGCCCTGGAGGCTGGGCGGGGCCCACGCCCACTCACAGAGGGAAGGGAGGCCCAGGGCAGGTGACACGAAGCAGCTTCCCACGGAAACATGAACTGATGAATTCACATCCACGTGACACTGTGCACTCTCAAAAAGTGCAAATCTTAACACATTTGTTAAAGGGAGACGCCTCCAATGCCCAGGAAATCTGAACAGGAGCCAGCACCGAGCTGCTGCTGCGGGGAGGAAAAGCCGCTTTGCCCTTTGCTGCCTCTGAGCACCCCGCCTTCTTCCTTCTTTTCCACCTGGAGCCAAAGTCGGCAGAAGACCTGACCCCCAAAAACCAAGCCCCCGGCTTTCTCCATTCGTTCTTTTATTCACGCTTTATGCAAAGCATGTACACATTTGCAGTGCTATCTGCTTTGTATTTCATTCCTCAAAGGGATGCTTTAGCACTCACATTCTCTGTACCTGACAGGTTTTGTTAGTTGAAGAACCATAAAGGAAAAATGGTGCATTCTATGAGAAAACCTGAAAGTTTTTTCCCTTACATAAAAAAGTTCCTGGGAAATTTCATTAATAACTGTGAACAACAATCCTACTCGGTCATTTCCTCGGGTGTGTAAAGCTGGAAAAACACTCCCATCAAATGCTTTAAGCTTATGTGTCTGGTTTACCTCTCTTAACATTATAATCTCGAAGTGTACCTATTTTCCTATAAATGCCTCAGATTTACCCTTTGATGGCAGAGTAGTACTCCATTGTGTATAAACACCACGTTTTCTTCTCCGTTCATCTGCCAGTGAACATATAGGCTGCTTCTAAGATTTAGCTGCTGTGGATTGTGCTGATTTACATATGGGTATTCAGGGATCACTGTAATATGATGTCCTTAACTCCAGGAAGATACCTGGAAGGGGAATAGCTAGGCTTAATTAAAATTCTAAGCTGAAGCCAGGCGTGGTGGCGCACGCCTTTAATCCCAGCACTTGGGAGGTTGAGGTAGGCAGAGCGTTGTGAGTTCAAGGCCAGCTTGGGCTACAACGTGAGCGCAAGGGCGGCCTGAGCTACATAGTGCGACCCTGCCTCAAAAAAACCAGGGCCGGGAGTTTGGTTCAGCAGCTTAAGCGCCTGTTTGGCAGGTGCGAGGCTGTGAGTTCGGTCCCCAGTGCCGCAAAAAAAAAAAAAAAAAAGAACAAAAAAAATCTAAGCTCAAATATCACATGGTTTCTCTTCTATGAGGAACCCAAATTATAAACAAAGAGCAAAATAAAAGATAGGAAAAACAGGAAGCAGAGAGACAGATGTTTCTCAGTTGGGAAGGGGAACAAGAGAGGGAGGGAAAGGGAGGGAAAGGGAGGGCGGGGCAGGAAGAGGATGAAAAAAGGAAAGAAGATGTGCTAGGTACGCGGACCAAGTCCACACCAGGGGTGTGACCATTATCTACTGCAAACAGGTACTAACAGAAACAAATAAATCGAACTATAAAAACATTTCTATAGGCTCACATGCTGAGCATGTCAGCAATGCTATGTATTTCCACGGACGTCACAGACGCTCCAGTTTGAGAACTGGCAGGAGAATCACCGTCCAACAGGCAGAGGTGTTTTAAAACGATCCAGTCATGCCTGTTGGGTCAGTACTGCGCCCTGCACGGAGTCGAACCACTGAAATCCAAATCCGCGAGTTAGCACAGCGCAGCACCAGCGGAGGCATTGTAATTCTAATCCTAATTTTGAATGATGGTGTACAAGGCGAGAAATTAATACTTGCACACACACACGTGCACCTGCGGGTTAATACTTGCACACACACACATGGGCCTGCGGGTTGACCGTGGGCTGGCTGGCGGGGCTCGCTGTAGGGCTGACATGACGTCTGCTCCCGAACCGCTTTCCACACTCATCATCGCCTTCTTAATTCTTCCACTAATCTTCTTCCCCGCAGCCCCTCCATAAACAACACGTGGAGAATGCCGCTGGCCGCCAAACATCAATTTTATGATAAAAAAAAAAAAAGACGGTGAATGAGAACCAGTAGGTGGGGGATGCCCTTCAGAAAGGAGGCTTAGGAGAGCCGCAGATAGATAACATAAAAGCGAAAAATGGATTATGATAATGTAGGCCGCATCCATGAAATACAAGCCCCAGCTGAAAGGAGTTCCAGGATCCCAACCCCGGGTTCTCTGAAGGGCAGTCAATAACCTGTCTAACAATTTACCAAGTTCTCTTTCGGGTTCCGAGGGTCAAACCACCTGCCACCTATTGATTTACTTCCTCAGCAGGGCTGCATTGTAACTCCTCTCGTGTATTTATAAAAGACGGCATTATCAGAGGGATTACACAGTCAGCCTGACCCGACACACTATGAAATGCTTATCAGCTATTGGAACATGTCACCTAGATTTTGAGTGATGGTGTACAAGGCAAGAAATTAATACTTGCACACATGTATGCGCCTGTGCGCGCGTGCGTGCACACACACACACACACCACTGAATGTTGAGAGAAACAGGAGCTGGGGAAAGACACTCAATTCTGTGCACTGCTGCTGCTATCGATCACAGGACACACAAACAAACAAGTGTGTGACACAGCTCACAGACAAGAAAAATACCTTCAGGACCTAGGACTCTACCATGCCGTGGCAGTTTGAAAAATACTAGGACAAAGCTCATAAGACAACAGAACATTAGAAAAAGCTCGTGATAGATATTCAATGTATTCCTTTGTTAGTGATAATAAGTGTGCCAGAGTAAACATCCAATATCAATAAAAATAACTATTTAAAGTCTAAAGAAGGGACAATAGCATTGAATGCTTCTACTTTTAAGAGGAGAAGACCTATGTAAGGTTAGAAAGGTAATACTGTGTTCAGCTATTTCTCATAAAAAATGTAGAGTATCATAGATAAAATTATGGCCAAAGCATAAACTGAACTGCCTTTTAATCCACAGACTCGGTTCATCTAATGATTTACAAGCAACTTGTTTCTTAGCTTTTCGACTATGAAAGCAATCTCAACAAATTAAGAACTATTTCATCATTGACCCCTACTCTGGAGGAGAACTGTCTTTGGCGAAAGGGAAGAACTGTTTAATACATTTCAATCTATCAACTTCCAAACTGTGCATGTTAGGTGCATTTGCACATGGTTTTGGTAGGCAGACTAAGGGGGAAACGCAGGCCATTATACCCAGGAGGGCATCTTTTGCACCAACAAGTGTTCAAGAAAATGAACTGAACATTGTTGTAACATTGCCAACCACTGGGTCCCTGACTATTCTTGTCTCTTCCAATTCACTAAGCAAATCATCGTGCGTTCTTAGGTCCCTGAAGGTCCCATAGTCACAGAATCTATCAGTTCTTCCTTCAATGCACTTCTTCCTGGCCATCGATTGTATGATTAAACTAAAGCTCAGCGGATCATACTTCTGCTGTGTTTGGTGCCCTGGATCAAGAGAAAGATATTCAGCTTTAACCCTTTTCCAGCACAGGTTAACGGCACAGGAAAAAAGGGATTTTGTGGAAGGTCTGAAGTAGGCACCATATTTTAAAAGAAACATACTATTACCTTCAAAGCAAACACCACCCATTCAGAGCCCAAGTGAAATATTTTTAAAGGTATATATGCATTTATACATGTTTATGTACAATATATGCACACATGCAAAGAGTAGGAGAGATTGCTTTTTTAAAATAGAAGCACTGAGGATAGAAAGGAAACACTAACCTAACATCTAACCTGACAGGCAACACAGCAGCCACACCCCCCATGGCCTACTCTTCCAACCAGATCTCACTTCCCAATACAAGTATACTATTGGCCACCAAAATCCAGTCACCTTCCAAACTCCCCACCTATGATCGCATAGGCTCTGGGGAACATCTAGATATAAACCGTGACAGGCAGGAAACACTACTCAAGACAGGGAGTGGGGGATTCCAAAGCACTCAAACCGCAGAACACAGCCCTCTATCTTTTGTTTTAATTTTGGGTTCTGTGTCCCAAGAACTTGAGGAATTCTCTACCCACGAATGCCCATAAAGAAGCTGGCCTGTCAACACCTCCAGAACAGTCACATGTAGAACCCCAGGGTCAGAGACCACCCCCCTCAGGAATCAGACTTTTCTACCTGAGGCAGACACACGTGCCTGTAACCTATCCTGCTCAGTCTCCTCTTTTGTCCCTAAAAACAGACAGCAGAGGACTCCCCCTGCCCACCCCATGCGTGCAATCATTGCGGAAAATTCAGTAGCTAGAAAGGACAGAGACCAAAGGGAGAAAGGGCTCAGTTACAAAGAGGCCACAGGAAAGACTATTTTGGAGAGATGAAATGTTATGTATTTTGATCATGGTAGTAACCTATCAATACACTTAGAACCGCATTCTAAAATGAGAGAATTTTACTCTTTAAAATCTTAAGTGAACTTTTAAATATACAGTTGTTGAAATAAAATAGCTAGTGGAGAGAGCAATGAGAGGAGCAATCAAACTAGTGATCTTCGAGATGAACTGCAAAGAAGACGGCTTCCATAATATAAACAATATACGAGAAGTGTTCAGAAATCTGTGCACAAGCCGATTAAAAAGGGTATTTGTAAACAAAAACATGAGTAAATAAAGGATCACTTTCAACTTCACCGAAGAAACAAACTATCAAACAGAAGGGTTGAAATAATTTATCAGGCAGACCCTAAGGAGAGTCCAGCACCCAAAAATAGAGAAAACCTGCAGTTTCCAGAGAGAAAGAAAAGTCTGTTTATAAGTTATGATATCATCAATCTTATCAGCAAAGCTATTCCTTTGAAATTGTGAGGGAAAGTAGTTTTCTACCCTCCAACAACATGACATTTTTAGACAAGCAGAGACTCAAAATTACAATCCATGTGCCCTGTATTCTAAAAAATTAATATAGGGTATCTTCCACAACACGAAAACTCAAGAGAGAATATTCCAAATTCAGTGGCAAAATATGGCCCAGCCTTGAAAAAGAAGGAAATGCTGCCATTTGCTCCAACACGAGTAAACCTGGAGGTCATTATGTTAATTAAATAAGCCAGACACAGAAAAGCAAATCTACATGGGGCCATGAGTGGACTCAGAGAAAGGCCACCTCGTAGAAACAGAGGTGACGCAGTGATCAGAGTGCTGGGCACTGGAGGAGATGGGGAGAGACTGGCCACAAAATCCAAGATTCCAGTTAGGACGGGAAAGCACTGCAGATCTGCTGTACACCATGATGGCTACAGTTAAAAACAATATATTTTATATTTGAACATTGCAAAGAAAATAGTTTTTAATTGTTCTCATCACAAAAAGATGATATATGAGGTAATGCATATCGTACACAGCTTGATTTGGCCTTTGCACAAATATATACATATATCAAAGCATCATATATACATCAGAGTCATTTATAACTTCTCTATCTAAAACAATGTTTAAAGGAAATAAAAGCAGGCAGAAAATTTCTCACTCGCTTCTCTTTTTAAAAACTTTAGATTCTTTAGTGCCAGGTTATAAATGTCACCTCAATATTTTCATCATTTGTTGCTTTCTTTGACTAACTAAAAGGGAAAGTTCCATTTTTTTGTTTGTTTGTTTGTTTTTGAGACAGGGTTTCACTATGCAGTTCAGGCTGGCCTTGAACTAACTTTGTATCCCAGGCTAGCCTCAAACTTGCAGTGATCCTCCTGCCTCAGTCTCCCAAGTGCTGGAAAATTCCATTTTAAAATGGAAAAAAAATTGGGCATGGTGATGCATGCCTATAATGCCTGCACTCAGTAAACTGAAGCAGGAGGATCACCACAAGCTCAAGGCCAGCCTGGGTTACATAGTAAGCGCAAGACCAGCCCAAACTACATCATAAGACCTTGTCTCAAGTATCTAAAAAAAGGGGTGAGGGAAATAAGTATAAACACAGTTTTAGTCCATAGTATCTGAGAGCACCATATCTGCAAGGAAGCCTGATCTCCAGAATAAAGATGTTACACAGCAGAAGCTTTCCAGATACACTGACAGTTGATCTCTAATGATATTCTAACAATGAAAAAGTCACAATTTTAAACTACGGGAGGTGGAGGTCATAGATTTGTCACTTTCCCTCAGCACTTTCATTTATTTCAAAGAGCCCTGTTGACTTACTCAAGACCACAAGTAAAAGCTAATTATCCACATTGATTATGGCCATGTCCAAGCAGGTGATGACTGAGACAGTCCACACCGGAACACATCACACACTCATGAGGGGCCTTTGATACGAGCACGGAAGACACTAACAAGACTGGTAGGGTTCTGTGGAGTTCTTTGCACAAAATTATCTGCAGATAACACAGTTCACAGATCTCCTGAACTAATTCAACAATGGGCCACACTGTATCTAGCATCTTCCCAAATGAAAGTAAAAAAAAGAAGTGTTTGTGGTTCTTGCTTTGTTTTGTTTTGTTTTGCATATACTCTGCTTGGTCCCACAAATAAATTTACATAAAACAGTTACTAGCTAAATACACAGCAGGGATCACAAAATGTCCTGGAGACATAAAAATCTAGGCGCCAAAATCATCTACACAGCTATTGTATGATTTGGAAGTCTCATCCTCAGTTTGCTCTGTGACCTTGACCTCGTTCTGCTGTGAGCTTGGCTTCCTTCTGCTCTGTGACCTTGACTTCCTTCTGCTCTGTGACCTCAACCAAGCCGCCTCATTCCAAGATCATGTGATGATGTCAAGGGTGTTCACTGAAATAGATCACGATGAGATACAGAAATTTCAAGCCACTTGCGAAGAGGACTACTTCTACCCCACAATGTTCCTGCGTAGGCCCTGGGGGTTCCCTCCTTGTGGCACACAGCACCACACGAGCATCACACCACTGACAAGCCCGACCTCCGCCCACTACCAGGGCAGCACAGGGCCGTGCAGAGCACTCCGCTCTCTGGACAGACTCCCGCATGGTGGCGGATTCACCAAGAGGACCGTCCAGCCCCACTTCCCCAGTCCCTGGTCACACGCCTGGGCAATGTCAGTCTCGTTTCCCCTTCTCATGCCACCCTGAAGGACTTGGTAGGTCAGTCACAGTGACAGCCCGCATTACAGATGAAAGTAATTTGTTGATCGAGTTCTGAATACCAAATTCCTCAAGGAGAGTCAGGGACCCACACCAGGCCAGGGAAACGTGTAAACCCGGACAACCTCCACGGCACTTGACAGCTGCCACTCTGGGAGTGTCCCAGGGTGCACTTATTCCCTCAGGGCTGTCCTTCTTACCCACAATACATTTCCACAGCAAAGGCCAATGATAGGTGAGTTTATAAAACATACCAGCGGCAAAATTGCAAATGGTTGCTGTATACGGGTGTCACAGAAAAACAGAGCCTTAAGGATGGAGAGAGACAGTGATTCGTGCTAAGAAACTGGCTCAGGTGACTCTGAGGGCTGGCTGGAGCCTCACAAGCACAGATGCTCAGCCTCCAGGCAGAGAGGGCAAACAGACGGGATGGGACTACCCAGGCCCCAGAGGGCTTCACGCTGTCCTTGGAGTCTACTGATTTAAATGTTTGTCTCATCTCTGTAACGCGAGTCTTCACAGCGACACCTGAACTGGCACTGGAACGAACACCGGGTGCCGTGGCCTGGCCGGGCTGACAAACCAAATGCCACTCGGAGCTGGGCTTCCCAGTGTGTCATGATGGGGGAGCTCCTTGCACCCCACCCAGGAACCGGCTAGGGGCCTCTGCGTCACATTTTCAAGGAAGAGAGTCTACCAGTTCACGGAGGGCTGGGGTGAGAATCCAGCGGGTTTGCTTCTCCTAACCAAGCTCACAGCATCCACGGCACAGAGTGGGACCCACACCCCCCAGGTCGGTCCTGTCCCTGAACCTCACCTAGGCCATCTGCACAGCTCGGCCTCCCGCGGATGAAGCCTCCTCAACCTTCAAGCAACCGGCCAGCGGCCAGACTCAGGCCCTCGCACCCACCCAAAGCAAACAATCTGCCCACCCTGCAGGTCCTCTGCTTCGTCCGGTACAGCGACGTGAAGCAGCTGCTTCTCCTCAGGTGAAGCTGGGGTTCCGTGTCTCCACTAGAGAGGGGGCAGGGAGGCCACTCAGAGGCTAAGAGAACGTGCATGACAAAAATACTTCACTCCCATTAATTTTTTCCCTTGATCTTAAACATGACTTTTTATTTGCCATAAAACCTCAACTGGCCAGCCAGCTCCTGTCTCCAGAACACCTCTTCTTCCCTGAGTGAGGGCTCCAGCATCCTCAAGGAGGTAAGCAAAAATGAAAAGACAGTGACCAACAAGTACAGGATTTGGTGACCTTGACAGACCTGGAGAAGCAGGAGGGGCCTAATTAACATCTGGGGTCCTTCCAGCTCTAAGTTCCCAATAATTCAACCTGATAAACTGTGACTATCTCCAATCAGAACACACTGTGCTTTAAGATCGATATTTGAGCTCACCAGATGGAGTCTTTCCTTTCCTTGGACAGCACTAAATACTGATACAAATTCTTACTTTCTGAATTTGCCTTTTTCTAATTCCCAGTGGGAATTACTTCTTTTTTCCCTCTTTCTCAATTCAGTCATCTTTCACTGCACCATCATCACACCCGAAATTTAAAGACAGGAACATCAATCCTCACAAACAACCTGTATGATGTCTCAGGTACTCCCCCTTCACAGACGCAAAAGAAAAAGAAACAAACTTGGACATCGCCATATCCACCATTTCTTTATGATAAACACTTTCAAATCCTTCTAGTTTTTCGAAATGGACAGACCGCCATCATCTGCAATCACCTGACAGTAACTTCCTGGCCCTTGGGTAACCTTTCCTCATCTCCGCCCCTCTTGAGGACTGGTTCTTCTGGTTTTGCTCCTGACTTGGCCTCCATCTGCTGTGGAGGTGCCAGTCCACTGGATATGGATCATCGGGGTACCCTTCTTTAGAAGAAATTACACACCCCTGGCACCAAGCCAGGATTCCACAAGAAGATGAGAAATCAACAACCACAGGGACCTGACCCTCACCTCAACTGAGACTCAGCCTCCTGCTTAGGCAAAAAGCCCTGCAGAGCTCCATGGGGATGTGTGTAGAAGTCACATTTGGTTCCTTCTTTTTTTTTTTCTCGGATTTTTATTTTTATTAGTACATGTTTGCAGTACATGATAATCACATTCCTCATGGGGAGCTGGTACACAGACACAGAACATATTTTCATTCCTTTTTTTAATCTCCTTTCCCTCGCCTCCCTCACACCTCCTTCCATCTCTTGATTCCTTTCCCTTTAAAAAAAAAAAAAAGATCTACCTCGCTATTTCCTGTTATCTTTGTCTTAGTTACTTTTGTCATTGCTGGAACAAAGTACCCAACACCCACAAGTTAAAGGAAGAAAGGTTAGCCGGGCGTGGTGGCACAAACCTTTAATCCCAGCACTCGGGAGGCTGAGGTAGGTGGAGTGCTGTGAGTTCGAGGCTGACTTGGGCTACAGAGTGAGCAAGACTGGCCTGAACTACCTAGTATGACACTGCCTTGAAAAAAGTAGGGCCGGGACTTTGGCTCAGTGGCATAAGCGCCTGCCTGGCAGGTGTGAGGTTGTAAGTTCAATCCTTGGTACCGCAAAAAAAAATAAAATAAAAATAAAAAAAATAAAGGAGGAAAGGTTTATTTTAGTACACAGTTTGTAGAGGTTTCAGTGCATCATCAGCTGACTCTAAGGCAGGGGACACAGAGGAAGGGCATCACAGAGGAGACACAGTCTGCGGCAGGCAGGCAGGAAGCAGCGAGGAGTGCACTGAGCCTCCCTTTCCCTTTTATTCCATTCAGGCTGCAAGCCTATTGGTTGGCCTTGTCCACACCCAGGGTGGGCCTTCCCTTTACCCATACCCAGAAATATGCTAAACCAATCATTGGACTTAGTTCTCATGCACCCATAATCCACATCCATACACCCTAGATCCAGCCACCTCCAATAAGCCCCACCTGTGAGTGTATGAGATTTTGGGGTGACATCTAGTTACAAGCCATATCAACCTACCTTTTATTTTGCTCTTTATATTTTGGGTTTCTCATAGAAGAGAAATCATGCAATATTAAAGCTTATGTGTGTGATTTATGTCACTTAACATTACAGACTCATGGAGCATTCCACTGTGGAAACACAACTCAAATTTATCCTTCTTTATGGTAGAGTAGGATTCCATTGTGTATAAATACTATATTTCCTTTTTATATCACCTGCTAAGCATCTAATTCAAGTGACAACTTCACATACTGGGTGAGGGCACAAATGGCTCAATAGCACTATCACAGAAGTAAATTTGGGGGTTTTTTTTCCTTGAGAAGGAAGTGTCAAATTGCAATGCGCTGCCATTCCCCAAAAGGACTGATGCAGAAGATACGTGGCCAAGTGTGGGCGTCACTGTGCATTGCTCCATTAGCCAACCCTGAGGAAAGAACAGAGAACTGAAAAGGCTCACAGGATATGGTGGAGCAGGTCAAGTCTGCACCTCACTTAGAAAATCTAAGCTGTCTGCTTCCATTCTCCAACCACGCTCCAATTTTTCTGCAGTAAGAATAATGGCAGCCAGTAATAAAACCCAAGACAGCCTGGCTCCCAAAAGACATCCAGAAGCCAACCAAGTCTTTCTCAGGGGCCACGAAAGCTTATGCAGTTCAAAACTTGGCAGGGTAGGTGCACATCTGTTATCCCAGAACTTGGGACACTGAGGCAGGAGGGTTATTGCAAATTTGAGGCCAGCCTGAACTACACAGTGAGACCCTGTCTCAAAAAAACCAAATAAATAATAAATAAAGCTTACATAGTTCAAAGTAAATAGTGAAGAGATTTGCCCCTTCTCTATCTGTAAAAATCCAGGAATTAGCTAGACATGGTGACACACATGTATAATACCAGCTACTCAGGCAGGAGGATGGCAAGTCCAAGGACAACCTGGACAATTCAGTAAGACCCTGTCTCAAAATAAAATTTTTAAAACTGTTATTTTAAAGGGCTGGAGGTACAGCTTATTGATTCCCATTAATACAAACCAAAAAAAGTAAAGAACTCAGTCACCAGATGGTCATCAGGACACAGAAACTCTTAGTCTATCTAAAGCCGCAGAGACTCTGGAAATAGCATGACCTGGGAAGCGTCCAGACCACTCGGGGAAGTCGTAGCTCTCAAACACACCTGTTCCCTCCCAGGCCTCAGAATGGGGCAGGACAGCGCAGGCTCCTTCCGGCCCCCTCCGGAAGCACCGCCGCCCCGAGCACTGCAGGAGCGAAGCGAACCAATATGGCGGCTCCTGTCCTGAGAGACCGGAAGTGCTCAGCCCCTGAGGGCCCCACTGCAGAGCCAGTCAACCAAAGAACCGCCTGGCGACATCCTGACCCCACCATCTTTGCCACGGACAATACGACATTTGTAGTCTGGAAATTTCTGAGCATAGAGGAATGCCACGGAATCTTAAGTTGATTCTTGGTTATAACCTCATTTTGCATTTAAAAAAATAAACTGTGGCCAGCCTGCTAAGTGTTTTCTAGTCTCACAAGTCTCAAGGAAACAAGCAATAAGGTTACCAGTGGCCATTTCTGAATGATGGGAATTTCAAGGCTTACCTTAAATTTTTTTCTTCTTTTTCTTTATTCTTCTATGTTGTTTAAAGCATTTTTATGAAGAGCATTAGTAGCAGAATGTAGTGGCGCACGCCTGTAATCCCAGCACTCTAGAGGCTGAGGCAGGAGGACTGCTTTGAGTTCGAGGTCAGCCTGGGCTACAAAGTGAGTTCAAGACCAGCCTGAATTTCATAGCAAAACCATGTTAAAGAAAGAAAGAAAAGAAAAAGAAAAGAAGAAACAAGCACCAGTAATTAGGGGGAAAGACAATAAAGCTATATTTATTTTTCAAAAAGAAAAAAATCCTTGGCTTTTTTTTTTTTTTTAAAGATAGGGTCCTTCTGTGTATTCCACGCTGGCCTTGAACTCACAGCAATTCTCCTGCCTCAGTCTCCCAAGTTCTGCAATGACAGGTGTGTACCACCAAACCCAGTCCTTGGCTTCTTTATAAATCTGGTTATAATAATTCCTACGATGTATGCAAATCAGACATTTACCTCCAGGATTGTGGCAAATGCTCTACACTAAGTTGTACACCGGTACAATTTTTCTTTCAAGTCAGCCTCGATGACACTATTACTGATGAACTAGGAATAATACAAAATGGTTTAGGATCCACTGATATGTGTTCTTTTTAGGGTTTGTGTGTGTGTGTGTTTACTCTTATTGCTACTATTAGGAAAACCAAAGGACACTAGTTAAAACAGAGTCAGGTCACAGATGTTTTGTGGGGTGCAGGTGACGAGCTGGCCTTGCCCTAAATGCTCCCAGTCACCTCCATTCGTCCCAAACCTGTGTCACCCCTTGCTGTCCTGTGGTGCCCTTAAACAGGTGCACTGCCCCCGCAAGAGTGGGCAGTGGTCACAGGATTGCTTTTTGTTCTTTCATGTTTGGATTTTTTTTTTTTTTTCTGGCTCAAAAACAAGCTTTTTGTTTCCTTTGAAATGTGAGAGAGTCAAAGAAGTATTTTTTAAAAGTCCTTTTCAATTCACATCTTACAGCTAAATTTCTCTCGGATACAGATGAAGAAATGAACCACAGCACAACTGTATGTTTTTCCAAAACGTTCTAAGAATTCTGAAAAAATGAAAATGC
>RJWM01003197.1:0-116608 GCA_004363535.1 Dasyprocta punctata
GTATGAATGCCCAATAATATAATTAAAAATGGTCAACATTAATGGCCATTTAAGAAATCCAAACGAAAACAACACTAAAATTATATCTTACTCCAGAAACAATGACTATCATCAAGAAATCAAACAGCAAATACTGGTGAGGCTTCTAGGAAAAAGAAACCATTCTGTTTTGTTGGTGGGAATATAAATTAGTTCAATCACTAAGTATCTTAGTATGGAGATTTCATTCAATACAACTATCCCTCTTCTAAATATTTTCCTGAAAGAGTGAAAGATACGATATTAGAGTGATACATATATTCCCATGTGTATAGAAGCACAATTCAAAATGGCTAAATCTTAGAAGCAACCTAACATGAAACAGACAGATAAACCAAATGTGATACTTGTACAAAAGCGATACTTTGTTCAAATGTGATACTTGTACAAAAGATAAATTTTACTCATTTGTAGGGCAATGGATGCACTTTGAGACCATAATGTTGAACAAAATAAATCAGACACACGAGGTAAAATATCACATAGTTTCTCTTAATGAGACACCAAATTATAAATAAAGAACAGAATAAAAGATAGGTAATAGAAATCAGAGAGATAAATGTTTTGCAGGAGAGAGGAATTAGAGAGGGAATGAGGGAAGAGGATATACAACAAATAAAATGTGTTATGTACATGCTCCATGTGTTGATTGAAATCACCATGTAATGCAAACATTATGTACTAATAATATACTTTAAAAAGAGGTAGTCAATGGTAAGTCTCATATTAATACACAATGTGTAATCTCTATGTGGGTCTTCCATCATTCATGTGTCTTACATTCAAGAGGAGAATAAGGAATAGCAACCTATGATTTCTCTGTAACTGCTTATGTTTGATCTTAATACTTTTGACAACTAACAATATTAATGAATGGATGGAACAAATACAAGAAGTAACTTTAGGGAGTTTCAATGAATATGAACTATTTATAAGATAAAGACAATTTGGAGCAGATATATACTTTGAGTCCAGATACATCTCGCATAATGTTACTCTACCAGAGATATTGCCTTTTAGAAATGGTAATAAGGAGTTTCCGCAACTCAACCAATGTCATACAAGCTCAAAAGACATAGTGAGACAGATTTCAAAATGAGGCAGTCTTTGCCATAGGCATATAAATTTAGCAAGCATATCACTCTGCTTATAAATAGAATTTTCAGCTATGAGTGAAAAAGAAGTAGGAACACGTGATATGGAGGGAAATTATATTCTACTGGGACAGAAATTTGCAGTACAAAATAGTACATGTGATAAGCAATAGTACTATTGTTTTTGTCAGTTGCCTGCCTCAAACATTGGATTTTTCTAAAATAATATTTACTTCAATCAATGTAAAGAGCTGAAACAGCATGTCAGAGTACTTTTAAGGTACTAATTAGAAGCTATGTATGTTTTGTAGCATTACTAAAATAGCCACAAGAGTAGTGACCTTCCCATATACACCCACACAAACACTAAAATACACATGCATGGTGATGAGAAATGACTATATATGATGATCAGTACATAATAAAAAGTGATTCGTTTTATTGAAAATCCAAAAATTATAAATTCCCCTACACGAAATTGTTATATGCCAACAAACATGATAATAACAAAATATCAAAGGATAATTCACCTAAGTGTTGATAATTTCCATCAATCAATATAGGTACAATTCATTACAATCAATGTTTAAATCTGGAAAAATTTGGAGAGATAACCGTTGATATTCCCAGTGCTGTATAAGCAAATGAACCAAAGCGAGTACCAATCAGAATTTCTTAGTAGTAGTCAGACGAGTATCTTCCATAGCAGCATGGAAGGTAGCAGGTGTATCCATAGCCAGCATACCCAGAGCCATAGCCACAGCCACAGCCATAGCCTAGGCCACTATAGCTATAGCCCAGGCCACCATACAAGTTGCCAAAGTAGCACATGGTGTCAGGAGTGGAAGGTTTAGTTGAGGCAGAGGGGCTACTTCTGTAGTTAGAGTCTCTTAATCTGTTCAAGTCCTTTTATACCTCCTAAGTGGTATGTGGGAAAAACCACAGTCTATTTTGGATTCATTCTCCAATCTAATTGGCATTACAAATAAAAATAAAAATAAAACTTCAAACATCTTTCAACCACGTGTCCAAGACAAAATTGCCACTAGGTGTCAGTAGAAAGTCATGAGTCTTCTAGAGATAGGCATCACTTGATGTTGTGGTCTTTGCTTCCTTAAAACCCCACACTTAAAATTGATGACTAGGACTGTGTGATCACAAAGTACATGCGTGAATTCTGCTTGTTGAGCGACTCTTGTTTTCTTTTTTGAAATCTTCCTTTCCCTCCATAAGCAACAAATTTAGAACTGCAGAGTGGTCTGCCATGGGATCACGAAGACCTAGTGAAGTCTGGATTTATCTGTAAGCATAACTCTACCTATTAGACTTTTTATTCACTTTTTTGTTTATTCTTCAGGAATTAAAATCGCCCTTTCTGGTGTATATTTATTTTATAATGTTAGAGTGATGAAACACTACCTTTTAGCCATCTTCACTTTGTAGATACCATGTATCTATGTTAACTATATTCGTTTTATATTTGTAAAATCTTCTACTAATGATCACCCTTGTAGAAAACTGAGATGAGCGTGAAAAGAAACTCAGAAACAGTCTTGGAGTCCTTCTACATGTTTAATTACTGAGGAAAAAACAAAGTCATTTTCTGGAGTTTAGAGTTGAGGCAAAAAGATAAATTATAATAGTGATTATAATTAAACAAATTACAATAGTGAAGATTGTTCTCAGGATAATAAAACTCAGTGTCTGACCTTAATATTTCAAAAATTATTTGGGGAAGACTAAGATAAATGCTAGTGAAAGATATCTCTAGGGAGTTCAAAATCTTAATTCTATTAGAAGATAGAATCCACCACTCCTGGGATTCTTTTAATAAAAAGAGAATAATAAAAACAAAGATAAGGAATTTATTGTGAGCAAAAAGTTCTTATATTTGAAGGCCTGAAAAGTCACTTGGTTTTAGCATTATAATTAATGTGGGGAGAGGGGTAGGAGATGAAAGCAGATAGTAAGGTCCAGGTTCTTGATGCCATTTAGTAACCATGAAAGGTGATAAATAGTAGAATACAACCAAAAAGGTCAGTGTCAAAGATAAATTTGGAGTTGATTTGAGAAGATAGTATACTTAGAGTGTTCACAGGGTCCTTATACTAAATATAGTATATAAAAAAGAGCTTGGATAGAGATCACAAAGTCATCAACACAAAGTCACAGGCACTCTAGCATTTTGAGGTCAAATTCCAAACCAGTCAAGCAAAACATAATGAAGAGAAGCAGCCTGTAAGATTGGAGGCAAACAAAACAAGTATGCTGTGAAGGACTCCATAACATTAAAGTACAGCTTTGAAAAGAGAAGAAAGCAAGTGATAAACCGAGCTGATCGTTGCTGTTAGTTGCCCAAATGAAGACAGAAGCACGATCTGTATAATTCCTTTGCCTTTCTTTAAATTTTATGGCTTTAATAGTTTTGAAAGCACATACTCTTTGTTTTGTTAGAGTATCCAAAAAAATTATGTTTGTATGTAGTTCTTCTCTGAGTAGGTTTGGATTATACATGTATGAAATATCACTGAAGTACTATTGTATTTCTGTTAGTGCATCATATCATGGAGCATTTTGTATTAGATTCTCACAGTCCTGATGACATTAACTTTGATCATTTGATGTTCCTCAGGTATATCATGAAATCAGTATTTCCTTGAGTTTTGGAAAGACCAAGAATAGTAAGTAGTTTGGTGCTCATCAAATCTTTTTCTGTTAGTTTAAAATTCATTGATGATTTTTCTCTCCGTAATTCCTTCTATATTTATGTTTTTCAACATTATTATATAATAATTATATTCCCTTCTATTTATATATGCAATCATTTAGTTCTTTGTATTGATAGGAAGTCATAGTTTATAACTTTATTTAAAATGCTATAACCCCTATTACAATCATTTACATGCACCTATATCTTACATTTGGCTATCAAAAACTTCTGCTAGCTTTTTTGATGTTTTCAGACTTTCATCATACTTCTAATCTCTGAACAGTTTTCCGAGTTCATTTTGTACTTTTCATATCTGAGTCCTATTATTTTTGACATTCAGACTGTCTTGAGGCAATGTAAACAATACTTTTCACAGTCATTTAGATTTTCAATAAAATTATTCACTTAGATTGTGTTTGAGAATCATAAAATGGATTATCCTTTTTAATAATGCTTATGAGTTACAAATTATGAGAGAAAATATAACTTTTGCACCATTTTCATTAGACTTCATTAAAACTATATTTAATTGATTTTGGGTGAATGGAAGTATAGATGGATAATACATTTGCTAAATTGTCAGAGTAAAAGTTCAGAACAGCTGAGTGGCATCTACCTGGTAAGCATGAGGTCATGAGTTCAGTCACTGGTACCAAAAAAGAAAAAAAGTTCAGAACAATGTCATTCCCTTTACTATCTGCTCAATCTCTATCTATTAATATTATTTCTGCCCAAAAAAGACACAGACAGTTCAGGACAATATTTTATTTAGGTGATTCGTTAACCAATATACCCACAAAACCATAAGTAAAACAATATTTTGAATGAATAAAAATTGTTCTATTCATCTTGTTGTATCAAAACCTTGCTTTGTATTTAAACTTTTTATCAAGGCAGATGAAATCATTAAGTATCCCATGATCTTATCGCTACTAAATGGGGGAATCAAGCCACAGTGACACATCCCATATTTGGAAGATGTATTAACAATATTTCCAAGGAGAGATCATAATTATGGAAGGTCAAGGGGAAAATATATTGTGGTTAAGAGCATGTCAACTGAAAATATTTACAATGTGCCTTGTTAACATGACACCTAGTTTTAGAATTTTAAGGTGAAGATCTGCTATGAAGGTTAGCTTCGCATGTGTGACTGTACAGTCTTGTTAAAGTGTACCATTACTGGTTAAAGCATGCCTCTTTCATACTTTAAGGTGTTGTCCTCTAGTCTTTTAAACAACACATTTACATTGGTCATAAAATCAGCAAATGACATGAGCACGTGTTGTGGGTTCCACCCACTCTAGGTATATAAAAGACACTCTGCAGGGAGAATCGTCCAGACTCAAGTCACCTACGCTCCTCCTCTATCAAAGGACAACCTCAACACCCAACACCATGTGTGGCAGCTACTACGGAAACTATTACGGCGGTCGCGGCTATGGATGCTGTGGCTACGGAGGCCTGGGCTATGGCTATGGAGGCCTGGGCTGCGGCTATGGCTCCTGCTATGGCTCTGGCTTCCGCACCCTGAGCTGTGGCTATGGCTGTGGCTCCCGCTCTCTGTATGGCTGTGGCTATGGATGTGGCTCTGGCTATGGCTCTGGCTTTGGCTACTACTACTGAGGACACCATGAGAGACTATAACTTTCTGCACCTGTGACGTCAAGATTTGCCAGTTCTGAGCCCCACATGCCTGAGCCTCGCACTTGAGTGATGATGATCCTGTAATAGGAATCTCCTGTGAGCTGTTGTAACCAATGTAGAACCAAACAATTCCTGGAACTTTCCTCATGAATTGGGTTAAGATGAAATTCACCTGACACTCCTGCTCCCATCAGGGAGATGGGGTCAGAACCACTGCCTTGCTGACTTTCGTGCTAAAACTTGTTTTCCTGGTAACCTAATAAAATTCTTTAATTTCTTCAAAAAACTAGTTTTTATTGTAGTTTTTTGATATTCAAACTTTCCCACCAAAAGCTTTTGGTCTGTTTCAATGAAAGGTAATGACTGGAATCGGGAAAACACCTCAATGCAGCTGGGGATATAGCTTAGCAGCACATGCACCTGTCTGGCAAGCACGAAGTCGAGAGTTCAATCCCTGGTACCAAAAAAGAAAAAGAAAACACCTCAGTGATAAAGAGGCTGCTTTGCATGTCCCAGACACTGTGTTTAGTCTCCAGATATTCAGACATGTAAAACATAGTCATGATTAAATGATTGCTTGGTTTCCCAAGAATATATTTTCTCTATTTCTAGGTCACCTTCTTTACCATACCCAAGGATGTTTTTCTTGGAAAAAAACACATAAATTTTGTAA
The DNA here is from genome assembly GCA_004363535.1 of Dasyprocta punctata. Lineage (NCBI taxonomy): Eukaryota > Metazoa > Chordata > Mammalia > Rodentia > Dasyproctidae > Dasyprocta > Dasyprocta punctata. The sequence goes on from RJWM01003197.1 coordinate 6,164, forward strand.
ATCTCGGTTTCCACTCTAGCTATGAGGAAATGACATAATAACATTTGTCATGCCATCAAATGCGGTTAAATGCAACATAATCTATAAAGTAGGTCAAGAATCATATGACACATGATGAAAATAAGGGAAAAGAATAACAATCTCCATATCATGACGTCTCAATATAAATGAATGGATGCTGTAATGATACCCTCTTTTACAATGGTTATTTAAAAAATATTTGAATGAGAAAAACCCCAGAAATTTTTACCATCTTCTCCTCCTGAAGTAACAGAAGATTGTAAAACTCACTGGCCTGCGTTTATGGCCATAAAATTTGGAAAAATCAGCATTTTGGGTTTAGATTAAGTTTGAGGGTCTCTCCATGAAGCAACCAAGGCACTAGTCAAGTCTGCAGTGTCACCCGAGGCTCAGCAGAGAGACTATCTGCAGCTCTGTTTGTGGATCTGTTGGTCAAATTCAGCTCCTTGTGACTGAATAAACGAAGTGCTCAACACCAAGGATCTGGAGATCCTCCTCAGCCCCAGGAGGCCGTGTAGATTCCCAAGCATATTTGCATGCTTTTTCAATGCCAGTAAGGGAGGGAAAGAGATCCCAGCGAGACAATGTTACAAGTTTATGTAAAAAAACTAAAATCCATAGCCACTTCCAGAAAAAATACTACACACACACACACACACACACACACACACACACACATTCTCTATTAGATGCAAGTCACAGCCTTGTGTGAGGAGTGAATCCTAAAAGGGTGTTCCTCATGAACAGGTAGAAATCATGAAGACACTTTAAAAGTTTTCCACCACTTGGAGGAATGTTATGAGTGTCTCACAGTAACAAGCAGGAAGTTTCCCTTTATTTGCAATGCTAGTGAAAAATTTATAGAGTATTAAGATGATTTTGTCTGCCTCTGAAGATTCGGTAGACTTATCTTGAGAATTCCTCTGGATCTAGGGATTATCTGAAGAATAGAGCTTTAATTATTTAGCCCTGATAGAATCTCCAAATCTAGGGGTGTGATTTTCTTTAACTCTATTCCCTTAGGAAATAAATCATTCTTTCCCTTTAGAGATGAACTAATTTTGGAAAACCTATTTTAACTTAGAAATCTAATGTTTTAATTACTACATCTTATGAGGGATCATTCTGTGTTGATATTCTCAGACAAATGCAGGCCCTCTTGGTAAGTGATTCCAACCACTTTTTAACTCTGGATAAATTTATCTTGAATTACCTCTTTAAATATTTGCTGCTGCTCTTTGTTTTTCTCTTCTTTTCTTTAAGATCTTCAATATTATAAGTATTATTCCTTTTCTGTTAGCCATTCATTTCAAGTATTTATTCTCCTATTGTATCTATTTTTTACTGTTTAAAATTAATCTATCAACATGCCACGTAAAATTTGTGTATATATATATATATATATAGAGAGAGAGAGAGAGAGAGAGAGAGACAGAGAGAGAGAGAGAGAGTATCATGTGATATTTTTATGTGTACATGCTCTGGAATGTTCACAGAGTAAATATATGGATCTCCTCAAATATTTATCATTTGTCTATTGTAAGAAAATTCAAAATCTTCTCTCTGTTTGAAACATTCATATCATTTTAATTTTTTCTATATTTCACTTTCATTCTCTTGCTCAATAGCCTTTCTTTAGTTTTTTTATTAGTAGATGTTTTCAGCACGTAATGGCACATGTTCATAGCACATCTTCAATCCATTTTACATCCCTTTCCCCACATTCCACCTCCCTCCATCTCTTGATCCCTTTCCCATCTGAGAAAGATCTATCTCCCTACTTCTTTTTTGTTTTTCTTCTTCTTCTTCTTCTTCTTCTTCTTCTTCTTCTTCTTCTTCTTCTTCTTCTTCTTCTTCTTCTTCTTCTTCTTCTTCTTCTTCTTCTTCTTCTTCTTCTTCTTTTTGTACCAGGGATCGAACTCACAACCTTGTGCCTGCTATGCAGACATTTAGGCAACTGAGCTAAATCCCCAACCCTATTTTTTGAGACAGGGTCTCACTATGCAGTTCAGGCTTGCCTTGAGCTCACTTTGTAACCCAGGCTGGTTTTGTGCTTCCAATGATCCTCCTGCCTCAGTCTCCTGAGTGCTGGGATTAAAGGCGTGCACCAGCACACCTGGCTTCTACACACTTATTATTATCTACATTTTATTTTGGTCTTTATTGATATTTTGAACCTTTGTTAAATAGTTTTCTTTGGTTTTGGTTTTGGTAGTGAGGATTGAATCTAAGACACTATCACCAAGCTACATCTCCAGGTCTTTTAATATTTTATTTTGAGATAGTGTCATGCTAAATTGGCCGTGTCAGCCTTAAACTCTTGATCTTCCTGCATTTGCCTCCTGAGTAGCTGGGATTTCAGGTGTGCACCACAATGCCCAGTTTCCTTATTATTATTCCCTTGAGTTTATTCTTCTTTGGCTATCTAGAAATATTTTCTTTATTTATAACATAACATCGTCTACTTTCGTTTCTTTGAAGAGTTCAGTTTTCTTTTATATATTTTTATTTTCCATGTCTATACCTAGTTTTAGAATTTGTAAATAAAAGTCATATTTCATATTCTCCTGTGCTTGCTTCAGCATAATTAAGTTCAATTGAAATATTTGTCTCCTAGCTGTTCTTTGCTTCATTGTTGTTTTATATTGGAAATTACTTTTAGTGCTGTGCATTGAATTTCACTTTCTGATTTTTTTCATGAGCACTTGTGTATCTGTGGAGCTTTGTATGGTAATTTTAGGCATTCATGTGTGTGCTGCACAATATCATCAGGACAGAAATGTGCAAGTCAGCACATGGTTTTTTCTGAAGACAAAGACCAAATCGTCTTCTAACGTGCTTCACTTGCTTTTTTTATTGGGGGGGGGAGTGTCTTCTAATCTTTTTCTTTCTTTCTCTTCATTACCCAATTACCAAAATTAACTCTCTTTTCTTACATGTTTTCTTCCTGAAAGTTGTGCGTTTTGAAGACTGCCCATTGTAGATTAGTGTACTACAAGTCCTTTTTATATTACCTATTCTCTGATTCATTTAGATATTTTTTTTTCATTGTTGAATTCAGGATAAATTTAGGCCTGCTGGCAAGGTTTCCTTCCATTATCTGCAGCTTTTCTCTATCTTTGATTACTAGAAAAACCTGTCTCACAATTTGGTACTAGACAAAAAGATAAGTGATAGGATTTCTTGGTATACTTAAAATATTCTTGTTATTTTGTCCATTGAGGAGGTTATCTTTCCTCTTCTATGACTTCAAGAATTTGTTATTTAAATTTGTCTTATTTCTTTTCTTTCTAGTTTCTCTTCCTTTTTTGATTGAATTATTGGGAATTTGGTACTTACTCTGTTGTCATTTTTAAAATTACTCATGTCTGTTACATAAATATTTAGTAGGATTTACAAAAAAAGCTTTCTTGTTCCATAGCTATGCAAAAAGGCTTTAAATTAGGAATTCGTTTTCTTGAACACAATAGTATTGTTGCTACTTTATTGAATCAATCTTTTATTTATTTCGAGAAAATTGTCCATTTCACATATTTGGTGGAATGTATGGGTATAACATTGATAATGATATCAATTTATCATTTTAAGTACCTGCAGTATCACAAAAAATGTTAATTCTTTCTTTGTATGGATAATATATATTATCTCTTAAATTTTTGTTGAACTAGTTTAAATTCATCAATTTTACCAATGTACTTAAAATGTCAACATTAGATGTAATAAATTTCCTTTAAACTGTGTCCATTTTCTATTACATTGATTTCAATTTTATTTTTGCCCATTATTATTAATTTTTACTTATTTTACTTCATTTCTTCTTTTTTAAAGAAGTATAGACTACTGATTTTTTTAAATGTTTTCTTCTAATATAAATGTTTAAAGTCATAAATTCTCCTTTAGTCAGCTCTTCATCATATTCAACACATTTGCTCTGTTATATGTCTCATTATTTAGACCAAAATATTTTCTAACTTACTATGTGATTATTCTTGATCCATAGGCTATTTAAATGTGAATTATTTGCTGCTTCAGCAAGTATCTGTTCTCATCTTCCTGAGACACCCTGTCCCCACAAAGAGGACAGTTGGACAGTCTCAAAAGAACCCTTCCCACATCACATGACCCATGGCACGGGCTTTCGAGATTCACTCACCTGGTACTCTTAGACATGCTAGTGGGCACCAGGAGGATCTTTGGCAAGTAGATCAAATTACAGTAACAGTTTGGAAAACTCTGCACAGTAGTAAAGTAGATCAAAACCTATATGCTAAACATAAACAGGCTTAAACTAGAGAATTCCAACTTTAATAAAATAGTAGACTGTTGATTTATATTTCACCATTGTTTACATTATTAGTATTTAGTAATAATAAACTATGTGAATTAAGAGGTTTTGGTAGACACATTTTTAATGCATAACATTTCTAACATACCATCGTACCAAAAATCAAAAAAATTATAGCTTGAAGTAAAAAAGATAATTGATCCTAACACTAAGTTAATCAGATGTTCAGATTTGACATCTGACAAGGATTTTAAATCACCCATCATACAACTGTGAACACCAAATTCTCTTGAAACAATATGTGATTCCATATCCACATAGGTATATAATCAATTTTTAAACCAAGGAATTTTAATAGAAGTAGAACGAGCATTAAATAAGGATAAAACGAGAGCATATTAAGAAAGTACAGCAGTTTAAATTCTCTTCGTACATAATAATAGCACAAAATATGGGAATCAAAAATGTGACAGGATTATAAGAAGCAAGAAAGTATGCAATAGTAACAGCAGAATGTTTTCATATCCTGCTTTCAAAAAACAGGAAAATTAAAACAGGATTTCAGAAAATAAATAGAAGACTTAAAAAACACTCTAAACTTAAGAGACATAATACATTCTATGATGACAGAGAACAACTTCCTCTCAAGTGCACATGTAGAACACTCCCTAAGAGAAGCCATCTGCTAGGTCAAAAATAGAACCCATAAATTTACATTGATAGAAAATATGTAAGACATCATGTGTTGCTTCTTTTCTACTAATGAAGAAAAACAGAAATATCTACAAAATTTTCTCCTTTGGAATCTCAGAAAACAGACACACAGAGGCAAAAACATAAGATCTTTGCTAGCTTCGTATTTTCATCTTTCTATTCAGAAAATAATTTTATATATACTCACTATATATGTTATTTGTGTATGCTATATGTGAATTGACATCCTAAATTCTAACATTAGTTACTAAAAAAAAGATCATTGATTTATATGGTATTATTATTACATTATTAGTATTTAATAATAATAAATTATATGAATTAAGAGATTTTTGTAAATAGATTTATTAAGCATTATCCAAACTACTACAGTAAGTTTAGGGTTACACACTGTAGTGTATACTGTGAATCAGACTTAATTTGCATGATTTTTCTCTACTTATGGCACTTCCTTGTTAAGAGATGGTAGTAAGTCTCTAAGGAAAACCAGTCATTGACCTTTTGAAAGATACATGGAAGAGGACCTCAAATTTTATATTTTCCTATGACAAAATGAAAGTGACTGACCAGAGAACTGTATATGCTGCCACCATGTACAAGTTCGAGGGTATATTTTGTATGAGTAAAAACCAACAGCATTAATATAAAATTTAAGGGAAAAATTACACATTCATGGAGGCACACTCAAATGCCAAGTAATAGTATGGCAAATTTACATTAATGAAAATAGAAAGAAGCAATGATATTCCCCTAGAAAAAAATGCTAATTTACAGAAACAATGAAATACTGCAAATATAAAGTAGAAGTAAAAGAGTTACTTTACCAACGTCTTCAGTCAAATATCAGTTACAACAATGATAAGTCTTTTATAAGACCAAGGTAGGTCATAATATCCTTGTGATAGCACATTCCACAAAATACACTTTAAACATAACTATTGTTCATGTCTGAAACATCTAGATTGTCAACTATAGCCAGCAAAAATGTCAACAATTCACACACATAAATATACACAGAAAAACAATCTTGACAAAACACACAAAAATGCTGTAGTGGGTTTGTAACAGACATTATCTTCTATAAAAAATGAATTTAGAAATTCTCTCACATAAATTTTGCTAGGATAGATTGTATGCAATCACTTAATACTAGCACAACAAAGCTGGGCATGGTGGTGCACACTTGTAATCCCAGCACTCGGGTGGCTGAGGCAGAAGGATCCTTGTGAGTTCCAGACTAGCCTGGATTAAAAAGTGACCTTAAGGCCAGCCTGAACTACATAGCAAGACCCTGTCTCAAAACAAAACAAAACAAAACAAAACACTACTAACACAACATCAAACAAATGTGTTTTTCTAAATTGATGGAAACTCCAGGTCATTTCAATAAAAAAAGTTGTGAAGGTATACGGTGGTTTAACATTCAGCTGCCATTGTCTCAGCAAACAGCAACACTGTTCTTACAAACAATGTTGAAAGGGAAAGATAGTGCTTCATGAAACAATGACGGACAAAGAGCAATTTCTCAGTTTCTCAAAAAGAGCCAGAAGACCAGTATCTTCCATTGCAACATGGGTGGTAACAGCCATATCCATAACCTCCATGGCCACCATAGCCACACCCATAGCCGCAGCCCAGGTGTCCACAGCCATAGTCTGGGCCTCTACAGTAGTTTCTCTAGAAGTTCATGGTTTCAGGAGTGGAAGACTCAGATGTACAGCAGATTCTAGAATTTTATGATCAGAATCTGTATAGGGCTTTACATACCAAGTGAGTGATATGTAGGGCAAACATGGGGACAGTTGGATTCACATTCCAAGCTAATTGGCATTGAAGCCATCTAAAATATTTATCACTACCAGTATACTCAAAACAACTCTGCTATGTGTGAAGATGTACCTAATGGTATCAAGTGCCTTAACAACAAATTCTTCCAACACAGTAGCTTGTTTATTCTGGATGCCAAATTTAGATTATGTTATTAGCTACCATGAAATCATCCAAATGATACAGAGTTTGGCTTTTGAAAATTTTTCCCCTCTTAATATTTTCCTTTCTATTTTTATATACACAGGTTTTGGAACCAAATGATGATTCCAAGAGATTAGGGAGGAATAGAAATCTTACTAAAAAATCATAAAGTGCCAGAGATGATTTATAAGTTCCTGAGTGATAATATATGTTATTATTTTCTTGTAAAGCAATGATCACTTTTATTTATACTTCACAGCCTGCATATAGGCAGCTATAATTTTGTATATGGTCTAAAACAATTTTACAGTGACTCTCTGAAGTTTAAGTTCATGGACCATAGTTATAGAGAAAGGCAATGTCTTATTCTTTTAAGAAATTTGCATTTTGAAACCTTCCAAAGATGTACTGAAGTCAAGTTATGACATAATGAAATGAATGGGAGCATCTATCCTTGTATTCCTCTCCACAGTGTACAGCCCCAACCAAATAGTGAGAAAAGGATGAACTAAATTGATAAACATCATGTAATTCATTTATTCCTGTAAAATTGCTAATTCCTTTCCACTCAATAAAGGCATGAAAAATAGTTGCCAATAGAAGGAGATTGAAGAGATATAACAACAACAAAAAAAGTCATGTATAACCCTGGATTAGGACCTGGAATAGAAAAAAGTAGTAAAAAAAATGGTGAAATCTGTAAGTCTGTTTCATATTGTAGAAGGATAATTAATTAGTTTATACAACTTTTTATACTGAAAGATATAAATACAGGTGCAACTGGGTGAAAAATACATGCATACATTTTGTGTATTTTTAAAAGTTTTTCATAAGTCTAAAATTACTTCAAAATGGAGTTGGAATGAGGATTTTTAAATGCTATTTGACTACATTGATTTGGTCATTGATTAATACTTGCGTGCATCAAAATTTAAAAACATAATAGATTTTATGGGTTCTTCTATGGAAACTGAGAATGGAGCAGTGAGCAGGACACGTAAGGTCCCTGCTGCTACAGAGCTTACATAAGTCAAGGTGATCTAAGGTGACTTTAGAAAGTACTTTAACTTATTTGGTCAAGGAATGCCTCAGTGAGAACCAGAGCAGTAGGAAGCAGCCATGCCCGCTGTGGTTTTCAGGAGGCAGTGACTCAGGGGGAGAGACTGTGAATTGGAAACAAAGTTGACTTTCTGAAAAGCTTGAAATCTGTTGTTACCTGTGTACCATAAAAAGAAGCTGAATGTTTTAAATAACACTTGTAGGTATAAATAACAAGGCAGTGACAGGGCAAATCACCAATTTCCTGCTTTTTAAATGTCAGGGTGCCTGACACAGCAAAAGATATGGGACATGTAGACAAAATTGATACTCAGAAAAATAAATTCTATGAGCATTTCTAATGTAATATTTTGAAATTCTAAATATGAATAGTCTCAAACTCATATTTAACTGGGTGCCTAGTGTAATTTAGCAAATTAGGGAGGATAAAAGCAAAGGATTTTTCTCCAGGAGCTTCAGGATCTCACGTGTGTCCTTTATGCTTTCAGATGGAGTGAAAAAAGAAACAGAGACTGGGGAGTATGAAAAGCAGTGAGCTTAGTTTCTTGATAATTTTTAACAAATAACAATCTAATGGAATACTAGGTCATTTAGAGAATCTATCTGTGGGTTTGATTTGGAAATATGATATGAGATTAATTTAGAGACAGTATTATCTAGTAAAGGAGAAACTATATACAGAATATAAGAAAAATAAGTACTTATCAAAACACTTGTTTTTTTAAAATTTATTTAAGAGGAAAAAAAGACACATAAAACAAAAACAAAAAGCAAAAGAGACAAACAAACGACTACAGTAAATGCACAACAGTAACATTGCAGGTTTACAAAACAGGATCATAGAAACTTGACAATGGTTGCAATATTGCATATCGTTATCTTTAAAATGGTTACTTACATTAACAGATGTAGACATGTAAAATTGATCTAACAATATGAGTATTAATTGTTCTTTCTCAATAACGAATACATTCAGCAGTGTGTTCATTTTAGTTATCTTACATATACATATATACAGATTTATATCTTTTCCTTACTTATTTGAAGACAAAAATTTCAAGAAAAGAGAAAAGATACAGAAAAAGAGCAGCTGGTGATATTGGAATGAAGCCAAAAATGTGTGGCAACACGAAGGGAATTCCAGGATGTCTTCCAGGAATGTAAAAAGAAGTTTGTAAATCTCAATTCTAATCACAGGCTTAATAAATGAAGAACACTTTATCTCTAGATTTGGAAAGACTGAGGATTTGGTTATCCATGAAGGGACAGTGTCTATAAAGTCGTAGGGAATAAAGACCAACAGGTAGAAGAAAGGAGATTAAAGATCCACCGTGGATATTCATGTGAAATTTGCTGAAACAGAAAGAGAAAACTGACAGTTTTGCTGGAGACAATAGACAAGATAAGACATTTTACTTTGTGATTTGATATGAAATAGAGTTATTTGAATATAGATCAAAAATTCCAGTAGGAATAATATATAAAAAAAGTAATCTCATTGGGTGACTGCTCTTGATATTTTGATTACAGAAATAAATTTAATTCTTGAAAAGACACAAATTAATGAAGAGGACATTGAGTAACTTCTATTGAAACTTCAGTGATTTAATATATGCTGTTATTAGGCATTCTTTTTAAAAAACTAATGTCTGTAAAGTGAAAAGAAGTTAATTATAATTTTGTAACAGACAAATGTAATTTAGTTAAGCCAATATCAAGTGATTGTCTTAGATGAACACTAAGCATCATATTATCTATATTTGTATTCACTGAAACTTTACTCCAAGTTATGCTTAATTAAATCTCAACTGAGATAAGTTGAAACCAAGATTATTTTCTTTATGTGAAATCTGAAAATGATACAGGAATGATGCCTCTTAATTCTAACATCTTAGCTAAGCTAACAGTGGATAAGCTGTCATAAGAATGTGCCTCTTGTTTTAATCTGCTTAAGATAAAAATAAATACATAACAAATAAAATAAATAAATAAATAAATCCATAAAATAAAAAGTGCCTATTTTGCAAAAATTAATCAGTAAGAGACATGAAAAAAAGAACAATGAAAAACACACTTCAGATGAGTAAATGAATATATTTGATTCAATTATTAGCATGAAGTGTTCTATTTGATTTAAAAGCTGCTTTTACTAATTTGACTAAGAGAGGTAATCAGATATTGATGTTATCGCATGTTCACACATTTATAATATGGAACTACACTTTTCTCTCCTCCCACTTTACTGAGCCTCCAATAGGAATAATGATCTCACTGAAATGAATGAGGACAGAAACAGTTCTAAGAATGTGCCAAAGATGACAATGATGGTATCTTGATGAAGACGTTTCTGTCTAATACATCAATAAACATAAACAAGTGATATTGAGCTCACTAAATAGTCCTCTAGATGACAATTCTATTATTAGTAGTACATATCTTTGCCTAGTCAACATGAAAAAATGAGTGCAACCACTGAATTCCAGGGAAAATTTTTTATTTTATACTATGTCAAGTAAAAATCAAACTAAATGAGGAGAGAACAAAGAGGGGAAGAAGCATTGAAGAAGTGGTGGTGAATGGGATTTAAAAAATAGAGAAAATTAGATATTTCATGCACAGGTACAATTTCTTCATGATGAATGTGATCGTTATGTGCATCTAAAATGTACCAATATACTTAATAAAAAATAGCCTAATGTGTTTTGCTTAAACTTGGTTTTCTGGAAATACTAGTTAGTTAAATTATTATCAACAACATAGGGATGAAAGATAACATTTGCTTTCAGGATAGCAAAGTGTTATAGTTAATACACTGCATCAACTTGAGAAGTTTAGAAAATTATTTAAGAGACTCTGCAGGGAGCTGGGATCATTACTTTGTAAATATCCTCAGACTATGCAAGAGGAGGGCACAGAAGCAGTATGAGTGCTACACCTGCCCTGGGGCCATGGTGGGGTGACCTGCTTACAACATAAGGGGAGGAGAAGAGGTTTGTTGTCACCCTCCTTGTGCTCTGGCAGTTTTTGCTGACTGCTGCCTTGAAGTGTTGCCCCTGTGCCATGTCACCCTGCCTTGGAGCCAGCTGATTACGAATTTTAACCTCCACCAACAGCGAGCTAAATAAATCTTTCCTTCCTTCATTTTGGATGTCGGGTATTTCATCCCAGAAACAAGAGAAAAATAACCAAGATACAAAGGAATTGGAATTCCACAAAAAGGTTAGTTTTCATTGAAAGAAGAAAAATCATGAGTCAAAAGAAGAGTTGTTCTTGTGAAATATTTTTTAAAATTCATGAAACTATTGAGATTACAGCAAATAATATTGTGACTAAGAAAGCATTCTTCAGTTATACAGAGAATAGTTACAGAAGGTTAATATAAAAGCTTCGTTTGAGGCAGGATCATATAAGTGCATGTGTGTCTCATTTTATTTAAACCCTAAATTGGATAAGGGTCATGCCAATGAGAGGCCAAACAAAGCAAGCTGTTTAATAAATCCAAGGCTTTATCTTATGGCTGAGAAACAACAAAATAATTAGATGAATCATAAAATTAGCCATTGGCCTTGTCATGTGCTGTGCTTCCCACCCATCCTAGGTATATAAAAGACACTCTGCAGGGAGAATTATCCAGACTCAAGTCACCTACGCTCCTCCTCTGTCAAAGGACAACTTCAACACCCAACACCATGTGTGGCAGCTACTACGGAAACTACTATGGCGGCCGTGGCTATGGATGCTGTGGCTATGGAGGCCTGGGCTGCGGCTACGGCTCCTGCTATGGCTCTGGCTTCCGCACCCTGGGCTGTGGCTATGGCTGTGGCTATGGCTGTGGCTCCCGCTCTCTGTATGGCTGTGGCTATGGATGTGGCTCTGGCTATGGCTCTGGCTTTGGCTACTACTATTGAAGACAGCATGAGAGACTCACCAGAAATTATACACCTATGACAGTGGAATTCACCCGTTTTGAACCCTACATGTTTTGATCTTTACATGGAGCCGGGTGATGATCTCCTATGTGCAATTTTACTGAAGACATTCCCTCTGGATCTGATATCCTAAATTTATCCTTTCTCAAATTTAACTTGGAAAAAGTGGGATTAAGTGAGATTTAATACTGTCCATGACTGTATTGTGTCTCATTGGTATGATGATGCTACCACAGACTTTGTCTTTTTATTTTTATGCAGAAATATTTTCTTTACTTTCTGAATAAATTCATTCAATCCAAATTTTTAAAAATGCCTCTCTTTCATTTAAAACTTAGTGTTTGTTGTTTTGTCCTTTTTGAATTTAATAATTAGTATGAACTTTTTATTTGTAAAAATATGTATTTGTCTATTTCTCATAAGTGAATCTACTAAAACATAAATATGGAAAAATGTACTTTATGTAATCCTTGATTTGTGACATTAAAAAATAGCAATGTTTTTAACTTTTAATTTTCTACTCTGGTGAAGAAACAAAAACATACTTTGTGAAGAATTGTTTTAGAATTAAAGGAAGTAACATTTGTCATTTTGGTTAAACCTCGCTTGAAAACAGTACCTAAATGCTGTTTAATCAAAATTCTTTTCTTTTTTATTCATTTTATGGAAAAAAACAACATTTCATAACAAAATAATAGGAGAATAACTATAGTTAATACCTCGAGTATTGTTATCTTCAAAGTAGTCACTCAGTGTTCAATATGGGGGCATAAAATTTATTCAAATAATATCACAATTGTGTAATCCTTTTAAATGTATAACTGTTGATGTATGATTTTCTATTTTTATTTTTAAGTTCTCACATTTTCAACAAGTATTTCCTATGCTTGCCCAGAACAAGAGGTTCAGAAGTTTAAATTCACCTGAACTTTCTCTTTTACATGCATTTTTAAACTATTTTTTTGAGACAGGGAAATTTTTCCTAAATCCATTGTGTGTGTAATTTTAGAACCCTTTGATGGCATTCAATATTCAAGCTTTTTTATAAGATCTTGAAATATCAATATAGTCTCTAGAACATGTAGATATCTGTAGCAAAATATAAATGCTGAGAATATTATGAAAATTTAATTTTCCATATTGAAATATCTTGATTACCCTCCAAAAATACAGTTATGGCCAAAGGTTACTGAAGAAATTAATATTGAGCATTAAAACTACTTAAATCCAAAATAATTCAGGAAAGTCTCAACAGAGAAAACAGATTTAGAAACCAGTAATTTAGGCAAGCCATGCAGGTTCCAGGAAGAGAAAAATCAGCACCTCCCAAGAATTGGCCATGCTAGGACCGGGAGGATCCACCAAGAAGAGAACTAGCCAGTCTTTCTGGTAAGCCGCACAAGCCATGGGGGTGCCAGAAGGAGAAAAATCAGATAGCACCTCCTGTGAGCCTACCAACACATGAGCTGAGAATCAAACACCTCCCACCCGTCGTAAGCAACTGGCTGGTTAGGAGGACAGGCTAAGTTGATAGCAACTAAGGTACATAAAGCAACTGTTATGGATTAAAAACTGGTGGACAACTTAACACCAGCTGAATTAATTCAGCTGGTGTTGAGTATAGATGGCCCACCTGAGGAAAGTTACCAGCATAAATAAAGATGTGGAGAAGAGGGAGGCATTGTGAGTTCTTTTGAGAGGTGCTGTTTCAAGCCACTGGTTCTCCTGGAGGTGCTTGTCATGTTGGCTTCCCCAGTATGGATTTGGCCATTTTCATCAGAGGACCTCGGGACCTCATCAGTGAGAGTGGCTGTGGTTCACATTGCGGGAGCTCTGCTTCCCACATTGTGCATCGCTTCCTGGCTCCGGAGGGGAAGATATGTGCTGAAGAAGTTTGTCACGCTGGGCTTCCTGACCTGTGCTCAGCTGTTCTTATCGTCAGAGGAGCGCGGGACCTTGTCACCACTGAGGATGACTGTGGTGGTCTTCAGGGCAGCCCCGCTCCTTATTTTGAGCGTGACTTTTTGGCTCCCATGTGGAACCCTCAACCCACTGCACAGCTCCCTCACCCTGCTGGCATAGACTTTCTAGTTCCACTGCTGACCTTTGGCTTTCCGGGCACAGAACTATAAAATAGACTGGCATGAGTCCTTATTGTGGGCTCTTAGATTTCCAGTTGAATTTGTGGGAGGCATTGTCATGCGTTTTGGGTCTTTAGCTGGACTCTTGCAGGACATTGCTGTAGGATCCAGGCCATTGCCTGAATATCCTGGGTCGAACTTCTGAAGATATTCAGAAATCGCAGTTATGAAAATAGAGCACATCGAAATTAAGTCAGCGCTTAAGGAAAATTTGTAAGATTAAGTTCATATATTGAAAAACAAAAAATGAAGTTTTTGAATCATAATGCAAGCTTTTTTCCAAAGTAATTAGTAATTTTTAACAAGTAAAAGCAATGATGCAAAACATATCTGGACTTGATGTAGTTTATTTAATTTATTTATTTATTTATTTATTTTTGGTACTGGGGATTGAACTCTCGACCTCACACTTACCAGGTAAGCGCTTGAGTCACTGAACTAAATCCCCGACCCAAGACTCCATATAGTTTAAAACCAAAAATAGTATATGAAATAAATCAAGCTGAAATTCCATTGCATGTAAAACTCAGTTGTGATGACAAATCATGAAGAAATGAGGAAAGACACATTTTAGTGATAGCAGGAGTAAAAATGGGACATCACTTCAGATTCTACAATCAAGAAAAGATAATTAGTGAAGATGATAAACAACAACTTTGTCCATAAATTCAACAATTTAAAGAAACTTAATAGAGTGTGTAAAAGGCAGAATGTGCCAAAGCATTCTCAAAAAATAAATATCTGGATAGTTCCATAACTAATTGAAAAATACGGTTTTTAATTAAAATCCTTCCACCTAAGAAAAAATGAGGAATATGACTCTGCTTATAAGTTGGATTTACATCTCTAAACAAATATCTGAGATAAATAAAGTTATAAAAAATAAATGGTAATTCTGTTTCCTACTTTTCCAGCTATCAGCTCACAATGAATTGATTCCCTTGTTTTTGGACTCTGGAATTGCAATAATTAACTACAGTAGCAAATGGCAGAGTAAAAAGTGAAAGAGAAAAGGGTAGAAACTAAAGTCCAACAATGCCTTTCAAAGGCATGCCCTAGTGGCTGAAATCTCATACACTATCTCTCAAAATTTATGCCACTCCCAACAATATTAAGTGAGGAAAAAGCCTTTAACACTTGGACCTCTGTGGGACACCTAAAATTTGAACCTTAGGGTTCTTCTTCCGCACCTTAAAGTTTGAATGCAAAATGTAGTCCATCCTCCAAATTCCAAGTCTTTCATGACAGACTGTCACTTAATATCCATTACCTCATTGAAACATTTCCTTCCAACAATTTTTCAGGTTCCATAAATCTTTTCCATGATTTAACCTCAATTTCAAAATATGATCTCAGCCTTCCTATTAATTTTATTACAGACAACAAGCCCAGGAAATGCTTAACAAAGATATAAATACTACTTGATAGACTGTTAAAAGTTAACAGTACAACACCTATTATTCCCTCAAAAGGAGAGTAAGAAAATGAATTTTACAGAAAAAAAAGGTACATTTCTAACATAAGTGAACTTTGAGTTGGCAAAGAAACCAATCTAGGAAAGTAAGGGAAAATATCCTCCAAAGAAATTTAGCTGCTGTATTTTCTGAAAATCAATATAAAAAGACATAAGTAATATTAGATGTGAAATGATTGACAAGAAGTCCTTAGAGATTGAAGAAGTTTATTTGAGCCAAAGAAATAGGTTCCATCATGGAAGTTATCAAGGCAGTTGTTCTGAAACCATCACCCTGAGGAGACCACAACTGTGAAGTCTCCAAAGCCTTTCATTTGCTCAGTCTCCTTTCAGGAGGCAATGAGTAGGATTCACAAAGGTCACAGCAGCCCATGGAGCTTCCATTGCAAGATCATCATCACTCAAGCCTGTGGCTCAGACATGTGGGTTCAGAAAGGGTAAATCTTGAAGTCACGGGTGTAGAAGGTTAACATCATCAGCGACGTCCTCAGTAGTAGTAGCCAAAGCCAGAGCCGTAGCCAGAGCCACATCCATAGCCACAGCCATACAGAGAGCGGGAGCCACAGCCATAACCACAGCCATAGCCACAGCCCAGGGCGCGGAAGCCAGAGCCACAGCAGGAGCCGTAGCCGCAGCCCAGGCCTCCATAGCCATAGCCCAGGCCTCCATGGCCATAGCCCAGGCCTCCGTAGCCACAGCATCCATAGCCGCGGCCACCATAGTAGTTTCCATAGTAGCTGCCACACATGGTGTTGGGTGTTGAAGTTGTCCTTTGATAGAGGAGTAGTGTAGGTGACTTGAGTCTGGACAATTCTCCCCGCAGAGGGCCTTTTATACCCTGATGTGGGCGGGAACCACAACATGTGCTCATGCCACTTGTTAACTTTATGATTCATTTAATTAGTTTGCTGTTTTTCTCACCATAAGATAAAGCCTTAGAATTATTAAGGAAGCTTGCTACCTTTGACCAATCAGGTCTTCTCTGAAACAATTTAGTACCCAAAGTCAGTGAAGACGCTCATGCATACAAAGCATGCTGTTACACTACAGATTAATTTTAACTTCTATAAATATGCAGTTTCCATAGGTAGCATTTAATGTAAGCCAATTTTGACTTGAGTATGTCAAAACATTTATACTCATTGACTTGACAGCAAAACTAGTCACTGTAACCAACGTATTTTGGTTACTATTGTTTTCAAAATCTCTTTTTAACTACTTCAATTGTGTCACCACCGCAAGAAAAATTCAGTAGAGACAATTGCTACATCATTCTTCTCTGAAATAACATTAACATACAGATGACTTAATAAAATTTTGTAGACCACGAGCCTAAGCCAATCACATCTCTAAACACAAACAACTTTGTGTTTGATTTTTGTACTCTTAATTGTTATTCAGGATGATAAAAGTATCTTTCACAAATTTTTTATTATAATTTCTTTCCAGACTTTATTATGAAAATTGACATTTATTTTTATACTCAATAAGTGCTTTATATACCATAGTAGTTTTATTATTTTTGCTTTCTGTTTGTTTGCTTTAATCTTCTTTTTCTTTTTGTTCTTTTGTGCCACCAGAGTGCTACATATTTTAGAACAGGTGGACCTACACTGACATGTCCTCATCACCTATAGCATATAGTTTACCTTCATGCTTATTCTTTGTGTTATTCCTCTATGGTTTTGACAAATCTTTAATCAGGCACACCCAGCATTACAGTACTGTATAAAGCAGTTCACTGCCGTGAAAATACTCTTACTGTATTTATACATCATGTCCTTCTATTTAAGAAAATAATGTTTGTCCTTTTGTTTAAAAACCGTGATGCTCTGAAATATAGCCAATGCTTAATTATCTACTGTGGAAACAAAACAAACAACCAACAAATCTTTTCCTAAGAAAATTCTTTGAAAATTCTTGAAGATGCTTCCTCATTTCACTATTCCTTTTCATAAAAATCTTCTACAATTTATGTCTGAGTTTTCTGCTATAGTTTCTTATCATCGTACATTTAATTGGACTTTTGAGTTTCACCCAGCCCAAGTACAGTTTGTTCGTCTCTCTTTGTTGTACTGATGTACGGGAACACAGTTCAGGTTAGTTAAACTCTTTCATGACAGATTGTCCATTAGTATCCATTATATCACTGAAACATCTTTTGTTTTCAAGTTTTTTTCAAGTTTCATAAACATTTTCCATAATTTAACCTTGATTTCAAAGTATGTTGTTACCCTTCTGTTAACTTGATTTTCATTCTTATTGTATATTCAACTCTTCATAATGGGTAATTTAATTTTATCTTTATACCATCAGAAATTTAACAACACCAAAATAGATTATAATTCTTCTTCATGAAGAAATATTATAGTGTAAATTTTCTGAGAGCAGGAACCTTAATGATTTTTAGTTCTACAGCCTATGTGCTTAAAAATGAATGTTCAACATAGTGGAAGTTTTAAGAATAAAAAATGTTTTAAAAGATCAATAAGGTAAAATAGCTTTTATACAATATTTTAGTAATATAAATGTTTCTTGTTTATGGCTAAGGACTAAGAAAATAAGAGCAGAGATTCTGAAATCTTGATGTCATACAAAATTTGGAATTATATGTATATGTTTTATTTTTAAGATGGTCCATGGTCATTAAAGTTTAATAATTATTACTTGCAATATCATATATCTTTCTGACTGTACGTTCCTAGTTTCATTTTGTTATTTTTTTAACTGCCTTGAAAATCTTTTGACAATTAGGAAGACAGACATATTTATGGATTAAACAAAAAGACAAAATGCATGAGTTACTGCTCTGTATCAAGAAGAATAATGTGAAGTTTGCAATGTATTTTCCCTACCTTTAGAAAACTGTATGATCTTTAGAGAGTTGAATCCAATAGTAACATCATGCAAAATGAAAATAAAGGTTTGATATAGTCAAGAATTTTTAAGATTTCGTAAGAGAGAGCCAGATTCAGGAGAAAAGTCTTTGTTAAATTATTAGTGTTATTATTTGGGTGGGCATGAGGTAATTTAAATAATTTAGAGTATGTTGAAGTAAGTGGGAAAATATCATTAATGTGGAGCATAATATACTGTTGAGCTGAGGACCATAGTCTACATATTGAGCAAGTGAACCTCTGATTCTCAAATTAATTGTCTGAGTGACTAGATTTTCAACCTTGAGTGAAATTAGTGTTTCTAAATATAAAAGGAACATATGAAATTGTACTAACAAAATGGAAGAAGTAGGGGTTTGACACCAAGGATTCTATGTGAAATATAATTCCAAAGAAATTCTTCTTACATAAGAATATAAAACATTTTGTCAAATGTAAGGTATACAGTCCATATTCACTAGTTAATTCTGTCTCTATGACTCTTCCTCCAACTTCTTCCTGTTCTTTTCCTGGATTTGCCATCAAGAGACAATGAGATTTTAAAACAACACTATTGCTATTACTAATACCAATAAACAGTGTGGGATTTATTTAGTGTAAAGATCTCATGGTGATTACATTCTCGAGTTAGCACATACTATATTTTTAGTGTGTTGCAGGCACATAATTTCTTTGTAAGCATCATTACTCAGCTATTAGCGTTCTTAGAATATTGGTTACATGAAATTCTTGAGATTTTTCTAATGTCAGTTAGTTTGGAAATGAGTCGATCATTTCATGAGATTTTCCATGAATGTTCAGGTTAAGAAATCAAGCTCAAAAAATATCCCTTCAATTGCAACTTTTGTTTCTGATTCCACGTGCATATTATGGCAATGAATATGATAGCCTGTAGCTACAGTGACATGAATTTTGGCCATGCTGTGGCTAAGGCTGAGTAACTACAGATATAACTGATATAACCGATGTTGCTTTGGAAAATGCTGACTCCTGCTTTCTAGTGGGATGGTCTAGATTACTTACTGATGCTTGCCATATTTCTATTATGTAAGAATTCTCTATGTGTTACTTTCTTTTAGCACTAATATCCAATCCTAGACCAAGCATAGTAAAATATTATGGGATTAACTGTAGTTTTGAAATAGCTAAAGATTTTTTGTTCAAAATTTTCATCCATTTCATGTATTTGCATGAATTAAATCTTAGAAATTTTAAATTTATTTTTCATTAATTGTAACTTCATTTGTAAGCACATGGCATAATTTTGCACATATTTATTTATCTTTATTTCTGAGGGTGGAATGTGTGGGGGAAACTCTTCATTTTCTGTCACCTAAGGTCTGTTCCCAGGGTCATCAGTGCATGGATGTTTGTAGGGAGAAACACTTCATTCTGAGAATCTCAGAGCTTGCAATATGAAGCTGTCAGTATAGTTGAGATGATGAATATAGGGTTTATAAGTAGACACCAACAGGTATCTTGCAGAGATGAATTAAATATTCTATCAAAATATATATTGTATAAAGAAAATAACATTTACCTTGATTTTACAACAAAAATATAATAAATAATGTCATTTACTGTTTCCAAATATTTTCAGGAAAGAAGGGCAGATAATAGCTTTAAAACATCTATGCATGTGTGAGAAATTAATAAAGAATACCACACAAGTAGAATTATTTTTGCACTTGTTCTGTTTAGCTTTACTTCTGTTGGCCATGGTTTGGAGCCATTTCTAGAAATTCATTGTGAAAGCCAATGTCAACAGTTTTTTTTTTTAATGGAAAAAAAGGTAAAACAAAATTTCACAACAAAGTGATAGAAGAATAAAAATAGTTAAGAATAGTTAATAGTTACATTGTTATCTTTAAGGTTGTTACTCAGAGTAACAGATATGGTCATAAGAACTTCTCCAATTAATATTAGCACAAATTTTCCTTTTCAATAAACTGAGACTAGTAGTATAACTAACTTGCATTTTTTCCTCTACCTTCCTTATCTTTCCCGTTTCCTAACCTAGTTCCTTTTTCTTTTTTATCTTACAGAAGTTTGAAGATCTAAGGTCTTACATTTAAGACTTTAATTCAATTTGACCATGCTGTAAGGCTAGATTCCCTAGATTCTAATTCATTCTTTTGTGTCTGAATATCCAGTTTTCCCAATCACAGTTATTAAAACTGTGTTGCCAGCACAATGCCAACACTATTGCCAAAAATTGCTTGGTGGTATAGGTATGAGTGTATTCTAGGGCTCTCTAATATAAATATTTGATTTATATAAACAAAGAAACAACTAACAATTGAGTATGAAAGACTTATTTTAGCATGTAACACGTAACAGTGAGAAAGGTACTTCATTTATTTTTACTTCTATTTAGCTGCGTAAAATAGAGACAATTTTAATATATCCTTGAGATGATTAAGTTTCATATAACAGAGGGACTTACATGAAGGATAAGAAGATATATTAAAAACTTCACAAAAGGATAACCCTACAGTAAGCAATTAATAAATGTTTAATTATCATTATTTATATTACATGTAAATTATTTATGGAGAGTTTTGAAAACCAAATTGTATTAACAACACACATCAAATTTGGCTTGAATTATTCTTTCACATGCAAAGAATCAAAAACCAAACCACACATGTAACAAAAAGTATTACTCAGTAAACATCAGGCATTGTCCTGAGAACTTTACGTATTTTAATACATTTACAACTCATAACAACACTAGAATACAGGTTCTGTCAGTCTATGGAATTTTCATGCAAAATTATCAATTTCAAAGAAACTGTATAATTCACCAAAGGACATTAAGCAGCAGATCTTTTTCATGTCTTTGAGCAGTAATTTGGAAAGTATTCCATGTGCATTACTAGATTGAATAAATGTGATGTTGTTAAGGCAGTGTTTCTATATGATTTTGAAAAGAAAGACACAAGAACAGGGTAAAGTGCTAAAGAATTCTATGTTTCAATATCAGTTGGAGATATTCATAAATTGATGACTTTAGCTAGATTAGCAAATCAATGTGATTTTTCAATATATATTGATTTTTAATATATACAGGGGAATATCAATGTGAGTGAAAACAAATGTACATTAATCCTATATATAATATTGGGAATATATATATTTATATATATACACACACACATATAGTTGAGAATGTTAATGATACACCTCTAAATTTTACTGCTTTCAATACTCTATACAGTTTTATTTGGCACTGAAACACAAGTCAAGTGCATATCCCAAAAAATCATCATTACAACAGTAGTCTTGGCTTAGGAACCTAAGGCACTGACTCATCCAGAGTCTATGACCCACAACCCAGGCCAAGATAATTTCAAATTCTACTGTCTTGAGGAAGATAAGTGTAGACCATGCAAGTTGTGTTTAATATTAAATACAAATTCTAAAATTTGAGAATAAAGTAAATGGGAACTATAGCTTCTATGTAAGTGTAATAGGAGGAAAATGTATTCTGTCTTGGGTTCATATTTTTCCAGAGATCTTAATTCCTTCTTGCAAGAATCAATAGTTTTGCTAACATGAACCTGTCAAAACAAGTCAGACCATAGCCATTATTTTACTGTAAATATAAAAAAGAGTTAAAATGTGTTACATGCATGTGCCTACTCCCCATGATGAATGTAATTATTATGTAGTGCAGATAAGTACTAATAAAAATAAGATTTAAAAAAAGACAAAAGCTAAATATTGCAGTTAAATTCACTCAAGTTCAGTGTGAGATATAGAAATCCTATATCACAAAAATACAACTGTTAAGTTTAGAGACAGGAGTCATAAAACATTATTGGAAAAGCAAATAATTGTTGCTACAAACTGAAAACTCAGCCAGGAGTTTGGCTCAGTGATTTAAGCGCCTGTCTAACAGGCACGAGGTTGTGAGTTCAATCCCTGGTACGACAAAAAAAAAAAAAAAAACAAAAAAACAAAACTGAAAACTCAGAATCACAAGAAAGAAATGTCTCAAGACAAAGGATGTACAATGCCCTCGATTGATTCTAAACTTAAATACATCATCTATGTTATCAAGGACTTCACCTTTTAAAAACAAAATTTAAGCCGAAGTAAGGCATGTAAAAAGCTAAGTGAAAACAAGTCAAGCTCATGTTGAATTTCTCCATCTATTGAGATGGTCATACACAAAAATGCTTCATGCATAATACACCCAAGCTAAAGATTTGAGGCAGAGATTACATATAAATATTTGTATCTTTCAAGAAATTTCAGACACGCTCATGCTGAATATGAAAAAAATTGTTAGAGGCTCTATGTCTAGCCAATTTTTAACTAAAGTTTAAAATATTATCTTGGTTTGTCCTAACAATAACTCAAGAGAACACACATCATCACTTTTTAAACAGAGTAGAAAATCAAAAACTTTACTGTCACACATCAATGACATGGTAAAGCAACCAAAGTAGAAATACTAAAGCAGATATAGCCTAAAGAAGACAGTTGTTTTCTTTAATACAAACAGGGAAACACATAAATACTGGATGTTAAATAACAAAAATTAAGATAGTTTTAGGGTAATAAAAAGTTTATTAGGAAAACAGTAGAAAAGGTCCTGCAAGATAATAAAAATGCAGAAGTTGTGAGGACAGTAACCCAACGGGAAAGCACGGTGGAGTTCACAAGATGAATTCCAAATTCTCTTCATTTTCGGCAGTTAAATCCGGGGAAGGAAAAATTAGAAATATCAAATCCAGATGGCACTAGATGACAAGTTGTCAGAAAAAGGCAATAGAATAAAACCCCCAAGCGTGAGACTCAGAACATGTGGGGTTCAGAACTGTTGACTCTTGATATCAATTGTATAAGGTGAGGGTCTCCCATGATATCCTCAATAGTAGTAGCCAAATCCAGAGCCATAGCCAGAGCCACATCCATAGCCACAGCCATACAGAGAGCGGGAGCCACAGCCATAGCCACAGCTCAGGGTGCGGAAGCCAGAGCCATAGCAGGAGCCATAGCCGCAGCCCAAGCCTCCATAGCCATAACCCAGGCCTCCGTAGCCACAGCATCCATAGCCGCGGCCGCCATAGTAGTTTCCGTAGTAGCTGCCACACATGGTGTTGGGTGTTGAGGTTGTTCTTTGATAGAGGATCGTAGGTGACTTGAGTCTGGGCAAGTCTCCCCACTGTGGGCCTTTTATATGCCTTCCATGTGTGTGGCATTCATCACATGTGCTCATGTCACTAGCTAATTATATAACCAATGCAATTATTTGGGTGTTTCTCAACCATGTGATAAAACATGAGATGTTAAAGAGTTTTGCTTTGAGTTTTCACATTCTGGGTCCAATTGGGACCTTCAATAAGGGAGGAGACACATGTTCAAGCCCATCAAAACTGAACATTCAATTGAATATCCTATAGCTATCATTTATATAATGAAAGCATATTATTATTTCTTATAGTCTTTCTTGCTCTTGAGCCCAATAGTTTCCCTAATTTTTAATCTTTCACAAGAATGTTATTTATTTTGCCTTAAAAATTCTCCTCTCTCTTCACCCAAATTATCTTCCTCCAAATCTAAGTTCCTTTTCTGTACTGAAGTAAAATACATCTATTTTACCTATATGGTTGATAATAATTCATCCAATTAAAAATTTAAAAGAATCAGGTCTGAACAAAACATATTCTACCTTCCTATTTATATTCAACTTCTCTTGCAGAAACAGAAATTTTTTATATGTTGAATCCAATTTCTGCATTTCTTGCTTTTTAAGTTGTGCCTATAGTGGTTAGTTAATATTTTAAGTAACTATTTAATTGATATAGTTATCGTGCATTTTGGATCATCAGAGAATGGTTCAGTACTGTTTCTCATAACAGCCATTTGGCTTGTTTTGCATTTGGCATGCCAAACTCCCATCCCTGACCCCAGAATTATTTCTGCCATCATTTAGTGTAGTGTGACTACCTGTCCTACTGGAAAGCCAAAGAAGAGCAGAGGTAGTTTACTACACTAAAATTTAAAAAGATACCTTTGTATCTTTTATTCAAAATGGATGTGGGTAGATTCACTCTTCCACATGAATTTCTGATAGTCTAATCATCTTTCTGACATTGCTAAGATAGCTTCCAGTGAAAATATTATTTTATAATTTCCCTTCAGATATCTTTAATTAGGGTTTTGATATTTGACTGTGGACCTTGTTCATAGAGCAGTGAAGAGGTTTTGAGGTGTCAAACATGCTCTGTATTTTAATCAGTTTTTCTTTGGTGATCAATAGGACAAGGGCATATGTTTTTAAAATCACCTAAAATTTGTTCTATTCCCTAAAGTTGTGACTATTTTAAATGTGTCAAAAGAAAATTAAGCCTTAATCCAACAGAAAAATGTTTTCATACCAGTAATTAAATCAAAATATCCATCTATTTATTTATCCATAATGAGTTCTGAATATTTTTCCCTGAGTGTTTCTCAGTACGTACATTTTTGTTAACTAGGTAAGTATTTGTAACGTATTACTCACCATTTACTGGACTGAGATATATGAAAAAAAGAATATATTCACTTTTTACTACTTAGACATCTAATATAAAATTATAAACATCCTCAGCTCTTATAGTGCAGAATCAATTGAATAATAACTTAAATTTTATTAAAAACTAATTTTAATAACATAGAAATTATTTTTATTCTGGACAATTTAAATTCTAGAAAATCACCTGTTTGATAAAACTGAATTGTGTCAAGCAATTAAAAAAGCAAACATAATTAATTTTTTGTATTTCAGTAAAGTTTATATTGATACACTTCATTTTGTTCAACATCGTATCCCTGTAAACAACATTTCCTAGTAATTTTTTTCTCTTTACAATTTACTTCCAGAAATTAATTTCCTTCTTCCAAATAATTGAGTTGTTCTAGCTCATCATAGCAGTAACAACTTTGTACTATGTCACATGATATTCTTTTCTAAACATTTTCTAACATGTATTTCTGAATATACTCATTTTCACACATATCCATAATTACAAAAGAAGCTATATATCATCCTTCCAATATTCGATGTAATCATCATTTCTCTATTCTGCTTTCTAGCAAAGCTTCCTGAGTGAATTTTCGTGCTATCATCCTGTCTTCTTTGGTTCTTACTACTCTAGGAGATTGTTCTTATACAGATCATCAAAACATCAGTCTTGCTAAATCCTATTGTGACTATCTACTTGTCTCCTTTGGTTCTTACTACTCTAGGAGATTGTTCTTATACAGATCATCAAAACATCAGTCGTGCTAAATCCAGAGATAACCTTTCTCAGGTTCTGAGCAAAAAAGAGATTCAACAAATTCTTTCAACTCTTGAAAAACTTTGCAACCTGTATCTTCATTCTATCATATGACACTTGATTTAATTCCAAACTCACCGGCTTTTCCCCCCTAAATATCCTTCCTGTTGTTCTCTTCATATTTTCCTACCAAATCTGATAGCATATAGCTAAATGTTTGCCCCTCTGATAGTCTCTAATGTTGATATAGACATTGTTAGATTGATCACTTCAGTTATATTATAAATAATGTATATATATATAGATAGATAGATATGTATATATATATAGATATAGATCGCTCAGAATCTCCTAATATTAACATCTTGAAAAAATACAGTATTTTTGTCAACCAAATAAATTGACTTTATGCTATACCATTAGTCTATAACCCTCACCATTTTTAATGATTTTTTTCTTCTTATTTTTCTTGCAGCAGCAAACTCACCTTGTATTTTGTTGCCTTATCAATATTCTCCAATTGGTCAGATACTAAGTCTTTTCTTGTCCTTGATGACTCCAATTTTGTAGAACATTCCCCAGTTCTAATTTGGGTAAAATTTTATCATAATTATATCTGAGTTACACATTTTAGAAAGAATGCTAGAAGAGAAGTGAGTTTTGCTGTGCTCCACATCAGTGAAGCAAATCTGTGAAAGTGTTGCAACTACTGTCTGTCTCAGGCTCTAGTTGAATAAATCCTTTCCTTCCTACATGTTCAGTGTTAATATTAAATATGGCTTTAGGCTATACATAAACTGATAAATACATATATGTGTGAAGTATAAGTCAAAGTGAATAATATTTCTCTAAACACAAAAAGAAATAAAATAGTTGATGTTTCAATATTTTATATTCTCATCCCTTTGCAGTTGTATTGGGCTCCTAAGCCATGATCTTTACATATAGTAAGGAGAATGCTGTTGTGTAAACTAGAAATTTTAATAGGAATCCTGGTGTGTTATATGATCTACTGGTAGCTAATAATTACCTTCAGTCTGGCATTTGAAATAAGCAAGCCAGCAATGAATGAGAAGAATCTCTCATTAAAGGCATGTAGCTTTATTGAAGGCATTCTGACAAACAGCAGAGTTATCTTGGGTGTACTCGTTATGAGAAATATTTTAGATGGCTTTAATGCCAATTAATTTGGAATGTGAATGCAGTAGTGCTTGTGGTTTGCCCCACATACCACTCAGGTAGCAATAAGGCCTTCTGAAGAATATAAACTTTAAAAGTTTACAATTTGATTCTACTATGGAACTTAACCTTCCACCCCTGCCATCATGAGTTTCTGCAGCAATTTACTATGGAGGTTGTGGCTATGTCTGTGCCTATTGTGGCTATTGACAAGCCTGTGACCGCCCATGCTGCTAAGGAAGATACTGGTCTTTTGGCTTCTTTTGAGAAACTGATTGCTCATCTCCTTAAGTCATTTTTTAAATGAGGCACTATGTTTTAAACAAGGGCAACCAAATAGTAATCAACAATGTGAAATCAGACCTTTTTTGATTGACTACTAGCAGTTCCAACATTGTAGACAAATAAAAATATAAACACCTTTAATACAATGCAATGTCTGATTAAATACAAGTAACAACTACTTTAATTTGGGAAGGTCTCTAAAATCATTTGTCATTAAGTTGAATCTCTTTTGTAAACCTAATTTTTTTTTCCAGGTACCAGGGATCAAATTCTCAAACTTGCGCCTGCCAGGCAGGTGCTTAAGCCACTGAGCCAAACTCCTGGCCCTAGTTTTTTCAAGGCAGGGTCGCACTATGTAGTTCAGGCTGGTCTTGCTCACATTGCAGCTCAAGCTGGCCTCAAACTCACGAGGCTCCACCTACTTCAGCCTCCCGAGTGTTGGGATTAAAGGTGTGTACCACCATGCCCGGCACCTAAAATATTCTTATCTACATTTATTTATCAAGGTTTTCTAGGCCCATAAACAGAGAACTCCAAATACCTACCCAAATGAACTAGTTTATTTAGAACAGTGTGTAGAGAATTCAAGATATCATGCTTTTTTAAAAAAAAATGCAGATTTTGGGGGTGAGAAATTATGAAGAACCTCTTTGGTCTATGAAAGCAACCAATTAAACAACAGATCAGGTACTTTACCAGAAAAAAATGCAGGAGATGAATCAACTCAGAAAGACCCTCCTGGGCACAGAATAAATCTCAAAGGCTGTCCTCAAAAGCTCCCTTTGCTAATGAGTCTACATTTATAAATGTTCCTACTTTTTTGAGATATGGCTGGCAAAGATAGCTTATTTTTGAGGTATACCACAGAAACATGTGATGTATCTACCTCATTATTTTATCACTTAATGTAATTGCTTCTGTGCGTGTATATAACTAACAATGCGTACTCCCTCAGCAAATTCACAAAAAGATAATAATATGAGTCTTCTAAGTGAGGAAAAGGATATATTGGTCAAATCTATGAAATTTTAGTTATAAGGTTAAAAAGTTTTGGAGATCTAATATACATTATAGTGATTATAGTTAATTATAATGTATTTTATATTTGGGGTAAGGGCTCCAAATTTAATTAAAGTAATTGATGTCCAAAGGCATTGTGGAAAAGATTAGAACAATTAGCTGAAAATCAGTAAGCATGATACACAGTTGAATAGATACCTTACCTGGATAACACTTGTCAAGAAAAAGGAACAGAGACCTCAAATAAAATCTTAGGATGACAATACACATAAAATAGACTGTATCTTTTGAGCAATATCCTTAGACAGTTTACAGAAGGAGAACATGAAATTTAGTAGCATCTCATCCAGCCAAGTTACTAAGTACCTAAAAAACCAAAAGAAAACAAGTCCTGGTGAGTAGTAAATGATGAGAGAAGAATCTAGAATTGCTACAGAGTACAATCTAAAATGTGCAGTTTTCAAACAAATTGCAAAATGTGAAAAAGACGAGGAACTGTGACTCATATTCAAGAAAAACCTTCTCAGGCAATAAAAGATGAACTCTTAGAGCATCCAGATGTAAGACTAACAGACAAATTCTTCAAAGAAGTCAATCTAGGTATGTTCAAAATAATAAAGGTAATTATGCTTACAGAAGTAAAGGAAGGCAGGATAATAATGTCCCAATCAAATAGAGAATATCAATCAAAAGTTGAAAATTTCTTTAAAAGTACTAAATGGAAATTGTAAAATATTCTTTCTTCTCTGTAGTTTAACTCTCTTTGGTTTAGATTATCCATGGTCAACCACATTCTGAAAATGCTAACTGGAAATTTCTGAAACAATGTATACATCTTAATTTTGTGCTCTTCTCAATAGCACATTGAAATCTCTCAACAAACAAAACCCTTATTGTACTTAATAATGGCTCTAAAGCAATCATGCAGGCAACTTGCATATACAAGAGAAAAACTGGAAAAGGCTTTTTTCAGTGAAAAGTTGAAAGTACAAGACATTTAAGAGAGTCTTCATTTGTATCACTTTCTTCTCAGCATAACGTTATTCAGCACATTAGTTACTACTACTAATATATTGTGCCTAATTTATAAATAAAGTTTTATCATATACGTATATGTATCTATAGAAAAAATCGTTATGTATATAATTCAGTACTATCTATGGTATCAGGAATCCACCGGTGGGATTAGGTCATACCATTAGGGAGAGAGCTAATGTGTCTAAAATGGGAACTTATATGGCCAGTTTCAACAGTAAATATAAATATAAAACATGCACAATCAAGTGAACATGAAATCAAATGAAGATAGATCAATACCCTTTAGTTAGCTTGAAGAGAGGAATAAAAGAAGAAATGAAGAAAGTCCCAGGAATTGTATAATACCCCTCAGAACATTAAGGTATTCATTTTTAGGGTAACAGAAGGAAAGGTGAGAGAAAGGAGAAGTAATACTTGAAAGTATCATTGTTTAAACTACTAACTTTGATGTAAATATTAGTATAAACATTCAAAAATTTCAAGGAGGGTAACTTCAAGGAGGTTTATATCCAGACACATCGTAAGAAGTATGTCAAAAATCAAAGACAAGAAGAAAATTATGAAACCAATAAGAAAAGAATATTTGTCTCAAATGAGATAATTTCTGATAAGATTAACAACCAATTTTGTTTCAGAAGCAGTAGAATGATGTATGTAAAGTGATGAAATAAAAGAGACAATAAGAAATTTGACAGAAAAAGACAACTTTTTAAAAATTAACAAATGTTCAATATATAATATTCTATTGTATACATTATATATTGCATATATTCTGCATTTTGGGCAAAATATTCTGTATACGAGAATTAGACGCTGTTGGCTGATATTGTTCATATCATGCATATCTTTGCTTACCTTTTGTATGTGCATGACATCCTTTTTCTTCTCTTTTACTTTTGGTCTTCCTATGTCAGTGAATAGGCAATGGGCTTCTTTTAAACAGAATCTTCATTAGTTTTGTTGAGCTTTTTAAATCATTTCTGCTGCTGTGTATTAACGTCTTTCAATCGATATATTTAGATCATTGTGATATAACATCATTATTAATGTCAGTATTTTATTATGACATTTTAGTATTTATTTTCTATCTTTTGCTCCTATTCTTTTCTTCTGTTCATTTTTCTTGGCTTTCTGTGATTTTCTCAGCTACGTTATAGCATTGAATGCTTAGTTATAGAAGTTTTGAGTGTTTTTCATAGTTTTATACCCAGCTACACAAATGCAGCTTATAAATTGTCTGAGTTATAAACAGTATTTTCAACTACAAATAAAGCTTAAAATCATTACTTCCATTTAGGTTGCTTTAAAATGTTTACTTATGATTGTCTTGTTTATTGATAGTGTTTACTTCAATTACCAAATACTATTTCTATAATTCCTAAGGAAGAGAACAGTCTATGCCATGTATTTACATACCTGTTGATTCCATTGTCTTCTTCATGTATCCATGTTTCTACCATTAGTATTTTATGTTTAAAGAACTCTTTTCTACAATCTTTATATGTGTATCTGCTGATCACAAATTATTTCACTGTTTTCTCACAGTATGTTCTTATTTCCATTTCATTCCTGAAGGATAGATTTGGTAAAGGAAAAAATGTGGATATTCTTTTATTTGAACACACACACAACATATCATATCATTTCTTTTATTACTCAGTGATTTTGGATGAGAAATTCACTCCTTTTAAATTGGTGCTTTCCTACAGGTAAAGTGTTATATTTCTCTCAACTTCTGAGACATCAGTGCTATAACTGCTGGATCTTTTGTTATTTTCCCACAGGTCCCTGACATTCTGTATGAATCATTTCTTAACAATGAACTTTGTTCATCTACAGCATGTAGGTCTGGATCTATTTTTGTAGGCTGTGATCCCAAATGTCAGTTTTATTTTTTTTTCCAAAGTCAGTTTTAATTTCAGAGCCTTTGCAATGTTATTTTGGTCTGTTTGATTTATGTCATTTGGGATACATTGATTCATGATTCTGCTTTCCGAGAGGGAAGAAAGATAGTACCACAACTGATTCACTGCTCCTTGATGGTAGAGGGTTTTCTGGGTGGGTTCCTCTAAAGGCACCATTTCACTGCACTGGTATCTATGCATAGGGAAGGAAATTCTTGAGCCTATGGGCACATGGGGATTAAAAAAAACCTTACATCTCGAATAGGAAAATAACTTCAAATAAAAATGAAAAACTACATGTACAATGTATGTGGAATACAACAAAACTATTATTAGAGAAAAAATTTAGTTGTGTTAGAAAACATATATATAAATCAATGATTTAAGCTTTCTATAAAAATTTAAAGAGTTATGATGAACACACAGTCACCTACCTGTAATCCCAGCCACTCGAGAAGCTGAAGTAGGAGGATTACATGTTTAAGCCCAGCCTTGGAAAACTGGTGTGACCGTGCCTCAAAATGTGTTTTGAAAAGGTTTAGAGATATAGCTCTGTGATAGAACACTTAGATGTCCTTTGTGAGGTTCTTGATTAAATCTGCTGCACTGGGAGAAAAGGAAAGATATAAAGCACTAGAATAGAGAGCAAACTGAAGTCAAAGAAAGTAAAAGTTAAAGGAACAAAGATAAGTGTGGAACCTGTGAGAGATGAATAAACAATAAATTAATGAAAGTCAATGTGATTACTTTGAACAGACCCATAAATTTGAAAAATTCAAGCTAGATTGATTTAGAATATAAAAAGGACATAACATGGAGACAAAACAACGATTTATATGAATAGCAACTGTGCAGGTGTCAGTGATTATAAAAAGTTATGAAGGATTTATGCCAATAAATCCTACAATGTTACTGAATTGGAAAATGTTATTTAAACATAGAAACTAACAAAATTGACTCTAAGTAATAAGAATCAAACTTTTAAAAATAATTTTAAGTTATTTATAGTATTAAAACATCTCCAAAAAGGTTACATTTCAGTGGCGAATTTATATTTCTGTAATAAACATCAGAATAACTAAAGAAAATGGCAGTTATGTATTTACCTGTTTTGAAAAACCTTTTCTTCAAAAAGAAATCCTGAGTGTTATAATGATGCATTAATTCCTTAGGCTGCTATTAGCACATACTGGGTATTTTAAACACAGAAATTTCTTTCTCCACAGTTATGGAGGCCAAGATCCCAAAATAAATACATCAACAGGGACATCGTCCCTCTAATGTCCCCGAAAATCTTACCTAATTTCTGCTAGTTTCCTGTAGTTGCCGGCCATCCTTGTGTTTGCTGACTTGTAGCAACAGAATTTCAGTTTCTGTTTCTGTCATCACATGGTATTTTCCTTTTTTGTCTCTGTGTCCTTATGTATCCATATAGACTTTTTATGGAGACATCGCTCACTGGATTTGAGCCCACTTTAATCTTAGATGACCTCTTCTCAAGTTGGTTATATTTGTAAAGACCTTATTTCTAAGTGAGAATTGACCAAAAATACTGAGACAAAAGATAACACTATAGCCTTTGGTGGAGGGAGTAGAATTCAATCCACAACAAAGGAAAACCGAAAGCTACATGGAAACCACATGCTCAACAAAAATATAAAATCAAGTATTCCTTAATTCAATGAATTCAATTAAAATTAGAGCAAATCCTACAGGCAATCTCCTTCATACTAGCACCATATAGCTTCAAGTCATTGTGGGGAACAAAGGTAGATACAAAGAGTTTCAGGAAAACAATAGTGTATCACAACATGTTCAAATGTTCACTGAAAAAAAATGCAAGAAAGAATAAATCATTCTGAATATTAAAATAATGGAAGAAAAGAGGAAGGACAGAAGAAAAGCAGAGAAAGATGGATGAAGGGAAAGTGGGAGGAGAGATGGAGGACAGTGGTAAGAAATAGGAAAAGAACAGAAAGGAAGAGAAGGGAAATTAAGGGAAGCAAGGGAGGGGAAGAAAAAGACAGGAAAGGAAGAAAAGGGAAGGAAAGAAATAAAAAGAAAACAAAAGATAAAGGAATCCCATAGATAAGAAGATGATAAAGAAGGACATTAAAAGTATGTATGACTTACAGGGACATTTGACATAACTCAGAACTTCTTGAGGAGAAAAATAAAGACATAAAGGTCAGCAATCCTTGAAAATTGGCCAGTAAAAGGGGAACCAAGCCAAACGGGAAAAAATAGGGTGGCAAAAACAAAAGTTGCAACAAAATTACAGATATCCAATTTGGACCATCACAAAAAATAAAACAAATTTTATAAATGAACTTTTTAATATCAGTAGAAGAACAACATATTAAGGTAGCACTATAGATACATATCAAACTTTATTTTTAAAAAAATCTCAAGTTTTCACAGAGTAGCCCCAAAGACATATCTTCCAAAGAAAACTTGAACAAGTTCCTAAAAGTAGAGATATTGGTAAAATGTGTTTTCTAAGTCAAAAAAGTAACTTACTAACAAAACTTACAAAAAATTCTTCAACTTGTAATGCAGAAATTCTTCCATAAAAATTCTTAGGTTAAAAAATGACATGAAAAGAAAGTTATAGACTTTTTAAAAGTTAACAGCAATGGAAATAGTTCATCACAGCATCTATGAGAAACATTTAAAACAATATTTAGAGGAAAATATATATGAATGAAATATTGTTAGAAATGATAAAAGATAAACTAATATTGTACCTCAAAAAATTCATAAGGGTCACCTAAGTAAACTGAAAAATGCAGGACAGAAATATCAATAGAAAAGCAGAAACTAAGGCAGACTTACATAATGAGATGATTGTTGTTGCAGTCAGGAGTTGCAAGGAGAACAATTATATAGAGGACACAATTTACATTATTATTTTATGATGGTCACCTAGAGTTAAAAACAAGGAAATTTGTGCACAACAGTGAAGACCTAGAAAATCCAGCTGAGGGTCTGAACCCCACAGCAATGTCCTGCATGAGTCCAGCTGAAAACCTAAAGCCCATGATAATGCCACCCACAAGTCCAATGGCAGGTCTAGAGCCCATGACAATGACTCATGTAAGTCTGTTTTATGGATCTGAGTTGAAAAGGCCCAAAGGTTAGGGGTAGAATCTAGAAAGTCTATGCCAGCAGAATGAAGGATCTGTGGTTGTATGATAAGGACTAGCACTCCCCTGAAAAGTACCACAGCCATCTTCAGAGACAATGAGGTCTTGAGCTCTTCTGATGATGAGAACAGTCCAGTACATGTCAGGAAACCAGCAAGACAACTTCTCCTGGAGTTTAAACAGCACACATCTTCCCCTCCAGAGCCAGGAACTGATGCTCAGTGTAAAGACCAGAGCTCCTCCAAAGTGAACCACAGCCACTCTCAGCAACAAGGTCCCAAGCTCCTCTAATGAGAATGGCCGAATTCATATCAGGGAAGCCAGCCATGACAAGCTACTCCAGGAGAACTGTAATGGTTTGGTCCTGTGTCCCCCCAAGGCCTCATGTAATTTGGACAGGGCTGAGTCTGGCATTTGTGATTTGTTGGTTGTCTAGCACTGGGATTGATGATGTTAGTGCTGCACCTGCCCAGGTTTGGAGCCAATATACAGAGTAAGGGTGGAAGGAATGCATCTCACTGTCTCTCTCACCAATTCACATTGCTGTTTGGCGGTCACCATGAATGGCCACCCCACCACACCATGCTGCCTTGGAGCAAACTAACTATGGACTGAAACCCTGGAAAACTGTAAGAAATAAACCTTTCCTTCCCTAATTTTTGGTGTCAGGTATTTTGTCTCAGCAATGAGTGAAAAGTAACTAAGACAGAATTTGGTACCATGCATGGGGTCATTGCAGTGACTAAACATGACCATGTGGTTCAAGAGTCTTTGGAAATGGCTTGTGGGAAGTTTGGAAAGGTTCAGAGATGTAGCCTAAATGCATGGAGCTGGAATAGCTTAAGTTGTACTGTATAAGTGATTCTGGTCAGAGCTCATAAGGCCAGAAAGTTGTTAAAAAGCCTGCTGGTAAAGACCAGGCTTGGGAGGTTTCTGCTGGGAAGAAGGACTGCATCAGTTGTTGGACTCCACATGATGTGTGCTATGGCTTGGCAGAAAGTTTGTCCGCATCCTGCCTATCCCCAGAGACTTTGCCAGAGACCGAGATTAAGGGCAATGGACTGATTAGTCTGGCAAAAGAAATTTCAAGGCACCTGAATGTTGAAATTGTGGCCTGGTTATTATTGGGGACTTTTAGCCAGATTTATGTTGGGAATCAAGAGCAAAGAGCCCAGCATGGTGATTTAAAATGTTGTGAGTTTGGCCAGAAAGTTGTGAACTGCAAAGAAAGAGGTGAGACATTGATGGATGTAAAGGAGCAGAGAAATAAAAAGATGGCCTGGGGGCATCCCAGGAAGCAGCAGGCCTCCTCCCTTTGCAGCCTCAGGCCTTCCAAAGTGAAAGACTTTGCTCAGAGGAAAAAACTGCAGAGTGACATGTTCTGGAGTGGTAACAGAGGCCACAGGAGGTTTCAAAATGGCCATGGCCACACCAGATTTCAAAATGGCAGTGGCCACAGCAGGTTCCAGAATGGTGGTGGCATAGAGAAGTTGTTCATCACAATCAGGTTCAGAGAGCTCAGCAATCCAGGCAGTTGACCATTACAGTCAAGAGAGAGGAAAGCATGGCTACTGCTCCAGCTGGCAGACAGCAGCCATGTGGCATTGGTTTTAAGTGCAAGGAAAATGTGCGGCTTCTGCCCCAACTGCAGAGGGAAATATATAAAGATGTATGGGTGAAGCCAAGGGTGCAATGGAAAACTCAGAAGTTTGAAAAAGCCATGAATGTGGATTGTCCAAGAAAAGATGTGAGAACCAAGCAGAGTGGGATTAAGAGAGCAGCTATGGAGGTTAAAACCCCTGCAAGTGCCATGAGGGTGGAGTCACTCAAGCCTTTTGGAGCTTGCGACCAGATTGCTTCAGATGCTGAGTGGAGAACTCCGGGACTTAATGTTTGCCCTGCTGGATTTTGGACTTGCTTTGGTTCCAATGCTTTGTATTCCCCTGTTTGTAACTTTTGGAATGGTAATGTTTATTTTGTGCCTTTGCATTTTGGAAGTGCTTAACTTGTTTTCATTTGTACAGGAGGTTATAGTTAAGAGTTTGCCATAGATCTCAGAGGAGATTTGGAACTTGGACTTTTCAGCAATGCTGAAACTGTTAGGACTTTGGCAACTGTTGGAAATGGACTACATGTCCTCTGTATTAAGGATTTACATGAGTCCTTGGGGGGTCAAGGGTGAAATATATTAGTTTGATATTGTGTCCCCCCAAGGCCTCATGTAATTTGGATGGGGCCGAGTCTGGGGTTTGTGGTTGATTTGTTGTCTAGCACTGAGATTAATGATGTGAGTGCTGCACCCGCCAGTGGGTGGAGCTGAGATACAGTGTAAGGGCAGAAGGAACGTGTCTCGCTGTCTCTTTTGCTGGTTTGCCTTGCTATTTGATGGCCACCATGAATGGCCGCCGACCATGCAATGCTGCCTTGGAGCCGAGTAAGTACGACTGAAACCCCAGAGAAACTGTAAGAAATAAAACTTTCCTTCCCTAATTTTGGGCATCAGATATTTTGTCTCAGCAATGACTGAAAAGTAACTAAGACAAGAACCAACAGCTCAAAACAGCAGTACTTAGAAGAACCCACAACACCCCATTTTTCCTCTCTATGTCTCCCTTTATACTGCCAAATTTCCTCAGGTGGGCCATCTACACTCAGCACCATACTGATTTAATTCAGCTGGTGTTAAATTGACCACTAGTTTTTAATCCATAACAATACATCCTTGGTCTACTTGATAACCATACACAGTTCCTTAAACTATAGTCTCTGGTGGCAGAGTTTTGAAAGTTAACATGTCTTGGTCTATTCAGATTTACATTATACAACAATTACAAATATACAATTCTTTTTACAATTATTTCTGCACCAAAAACAAAATATTCAAAGGGTGACCAAAATTCTACATTAAAATAATACTTTCATTAATTAACCTGGTTACAAGCATATAAAAATGACATTAAAATCTAATTAAAAGAGCAATTAAAATCACAGTCCTTGCTTCCCATTAAATTTTTAACATGACATGATGAGACTAAAACATAAGGATGTCCTGCAATTCAAATATTTTCTTCCCTTCAGGTGAAAGACTTCAGTTCACTTTTCCATTATCCTGTTCTTCTAAACAACTATATCCTCTTCTGTTTCATCCTTGCAACCCATAGTTCCATTGGAACCTTCTCTCTGGCCAAATGCTTCAAATTAATCTACTGGCTCATTGCTCTAAATTTCCAGTGTCGATCTGTTCAAAAGCTCTCAGAAGTAACCATACGACCATCCCAACAGTAGACTGCATTAAAAATTTTCTGCCACCCAGGTAATATCTCCAAATACAAGCAAAACAAAGACCAACTTTCAACCAAAGCACAATATACTTCCTGGACTCAGGCAGCTGATGCAGTCCTTCTCAACAGAATTCTCCTGAGCTTCCTCTTAACTAGTAGCATTTCCATCAGTACTCTGATTTTCCAGACCCTGACCAGAGTCGTCAGTATAGTTTACAGGATACATGGGTTGTCTCTTTGGCCAGTCTCCCAAAACCTTTCCAAATTAATTCCCAAAACTCTTAAACTACATGGCTAGGAACATAATAGCAATGACCCCACTCTCTTGGTACCAATTTCTGTCTTGGTTACTTTTCTCTCATTGTTGAGACAAAATATCTGATGCCCAAAATTAAGAAAGGAAAGATTTTTTAACTTACAATTTTTGGAGGTTTCAATCCATATTCAGCTGGCTCCAAAGGCAGGGTGGTGTGGCTGAGGGGCAGTTGTTTATGGAAGCTGCAAGCAACAAGAATGAAAGGGCAAAAAGAGGAAAGTAGGTCTCCTTCCCTCCCTTATATTGTTTTCTGGCTCCCTTCCCCTGAGTGGGTGCAGCATTCACACCACCAATCCCAGCACTAGACAATGAACCAATCACAAACGCTAGACTCAGCCACCTCCATGGTTGCATGAGCTTGTGGGGGCGCATCTCAACACAAATCATAACACTTGTTTTGCTCAAATACTAGATTTGAAAGAACTGGAAGTCATAAACTAGCTATGTTGATCAAGAACTGAAGGGAAAGCCCATGTTAAAAAAAATAGCAAGTGAATAATAGATATTGAAATAGAAGAAATTTGACACTTCACAAGAGTAACTTTCAAATCCCCAATATGAATGTAACTATTATATGTCACAAATTGATACAAATATAAAGAAAGAAACTAAAAACATAGGGAAATAACACACAACTGGGCACGGAGAAGGGACAACTGAGTGTGACTGTGCTGTGGAAACAGCTTTACTGTGTCTATAACCTTGAGAAAGTTATTCCCACCCATCCTCCTGTATATATCATCTAAAATAAAAGTAGTATGTAATGATAAGATAGGAACAAAAAAGTAAAAAGAAATTAAACTTAGATGAAATAGACAATTTATTAGTGAAACAAATTACTGAAATGGCAAATTGGACTTAGATATCATAAATAGACCAGTTTCCCTGAAAATAATGGAAAAATAATTACATTATTCCATTAAAAAGTTCAGGTCCAGATATTCCTCAGGAAAATTCTACAGAATCTCCAAAGACAAGAAAATCTGAGTATCCTGTAAATTGTTGAAGGGCACAGCAAATGAAGAACTTTGTAATTCCTGTAGTGAAGGATGGAGAGTTTTGCTTACTGAGAGCAAATATTTCCCATGCCCTCGAGATTCCTGCCTTCTGATGTTAGTGACCATGCAGGAATCCTTTCCAGTGAGTGTGCCTAAACTGTTACCCCTAGAAGTTGACAAGTGTATCTGATAAAGTTTAAATGATTCTGTGTTTTCACATAAGATTGTTCTGCTCATCTTTCCTTTGTTTTTCCCCCCTTTTCTGGATTTGAGAAAATAAATAGTTATGTTTAGGAACCTACTTAACAAGGCTCTGCAGGCAACATTTGGGGCAGAGAGTGATGGTCAGAAGATAGCAAGCCAGGGACCTCAGTCAACACTAAGGAAGAAAATGAACCTTTGAGGCCTATTTCTATGAAGAACTGAATTCTGACAATGATGACCAACTTGGAAGCAGATCCACCCCCAGCTAACACTGACATTGGCTCTGCTACATCCACCATGGTGAACTGCAAACCTGTAAGAGATTCTCAGTTTATCCATAAAATGATGTTTTTAACTAATTATTGCTGCCTACCATTCAGCCCAAACACTTTTATGATATATTATTAGATTGGGATGACCTAGATTATTAAATTGTTTCTTAGGTTATATATCTGATTTTAGAAAAAGTAAATTCCTTTAAGATGGAATTAAAAGTGGATAATACAGCCAAAAACATGGATATATTTTAACCCATACATACAAAAGTAGAGGAAGTTTAGTTGTTATTTCATTGGTTTCATAGCCTTGCAAACCAAACCGAAAAATAGTTAACATTGGAAATAAAATGACTAAAAACCTCTTAAAGGTTAAAGAAGTTTATTAGGGCAACAGAGAAACAATTTCTGTCATGAAAGTCATCAAGGTAGTTGGCTGACACCATCATCCTGAAGAGAGCAGGACTGTGAATTCCCAACAGAATGCACTTTGTCCCAGAATATTCAGGGAATCAGTGAGTTTCACAGGTCACAGCAGGGTATGGAAGACTCCCGCTGCAGGATCACCATCATTCAAGTGTGAGGCTCAGACATATAGGGTGCAGAAAGGG
Source organism: Dasyprocta punctata (assembly GCA_004363535.1). Taxonomy (NCBI): domain Eukaryota; kingdom Metazoa; phylum Chordata; class Mammalia; order Rodentia; family Dasyproctidae; genus Dasyprocta; species Dasyprocta punctata. The sequence continues at coordinate 46,186 of RJWM01003197.1, forward strand.
TAAATCTTGAAGTCACAGGTGTAGAAGGTTAACATCATCAGTGGTGTCCTCAGTAGTAGTAGCCAAATCCAGAGCCATAGCCAGAGCCACATCCATAGCCACAGCCATACAGAGAGCGGGAGCCACAGCCATAGCCACAGCCATAGCCACAGCCCAGGGTGCGGAAGCCAGAGCCATAACAGGAGCCGTAGCCACAGCCCAGGCCTCCATAGCCATAGCCCAGGCCTCCATAGCCACAGCCCAGGCCTCCATAGCCACAGCATCCATAGCCGCGACTGCCATAGTAGTTTCCATAGTAGCTGCCACACATGGTGTTGGGTGTTGAGGTTGTCCTTTGATAGAGGAGGAGTGTAGATGACTTGAGTCTGGACAATTCTCCCTGCAGAGGGCCTTTTATATGTCCCAAATATGGGTGGGACCCACTACACAAGTTGCCATTGGCTAAATGACCAAACAAAACAGTAACATTTTTTTTTACTCAGTTTTAAAGCCTGGTTTTGGAGTCACTGAGGAATTTCCTGTTATTTAGTCACATCTGAATCATCTGTGTGTCAGTAATGAGGATAAATGTCTCTCCCAGATGAGATTGTAAATTAATTTTTGTAAACAAACTGAATCCCAGAAATAGCATTTTTAATAGGCAACCCTGACATGTTATGGACAACCAATAATTTTGCTGACAACCAACAAGTCAGGATAATCTCCCTTAATCTTGAGCTTCTCCATATTAAGACAACTCACCCTCTAAAACATGTTCTTAGGAAGATGACCTCCTTCAAGTCAGGATAAGACTGTAGATAGGATCATATTTCTGGAATAAACTCTCTGCATTAAATCTTACCTTTCCCACTTTCAGTGATGTTACCAATAAAAATGTGTGTTCCAGTTGACTCATCTGGAAATAGGATGGTGATAATACCTAACTCAGGTGACAATTTTGAGAATTTAGTCAATCTGTGTCAAGCACTTAAAACAGTGCCTGGGTGATAGTAAGTGTGAGAATAATGTTTGCTATTATTATTTAAAACTCTTTTCCTTCATATTCACTTTAGTGGAGTGGTGATAAGCTGGACAAGAGAATGCAGATATGGTTAAGTCTTCATTTAGCAGACTTACAGCACTGAAAAAGAAAGAAGGATAAACCTATACTAAAGTTACACATTTAAATGTAGAAAAAGGCACTCTGATTTTTCTGAGGAGCAAGCTTCACTGAATTCCCCAGCAAACACAGAACAAGCAGATAGACATGTGATGATTGAATTAGTGTCTTCTTCGGGTTATGTGTGTCTAGATTCACTGAATCCCATAGCATGGGCAAAGACTTTCCTGCCTAGGGAGCCACAGGGTATAGTAAGGAACTCCACAGATACTGGCAACAGGCCAGGTGAAGGCTCTTCCCCCAACCAATAGCATAACACAGCACATTAGTAATGTTCACCTCAGGAGCTGGAGGAGGAGTGGCAGAACCTTTAATTCAATTGTGTTTTAACTCTGAAAGATAGAAAGTCATTAAGTAAACCTGAAATTGAAAAGGATAGATCTTTTTATCTAGTAGAAATGGTGAATTGAAATGGAATTTGTCATAATGCAATAAAATTACGTATATTTGTGTATTTGTAAAGTTTTACCCTGTAAAATCATTATGCCACTTATGTATTTAAAGTAAAAATATGTATCTATAAAGAGATATTGGAAAATACTACTCACGTTTTAGGTAAACTCTAAAACCATATACAATGAATTCATCGCCTGTTGCTGACAGAAGAATTTGAGAATATTAGTATGTCTAAAAATTGAATCAGTCTCCATTTGCATTGTTCCTGTTATTTTCTCTAACACTGTCATAGAATTTAAATTCAAGCTTTCAGTGAGGAAGGACTCTAAAACTAGGTCAAAAAAACAAAAACTTCCATTCAAAGCGTATGATTTGATTGTGAAAATCTTGACCTAGCTATAGAGGCATCTTGGCCAAAAAGGCTTCACTATGCCTTATAAAATAAAATATTTATGAGAGTTTTGCAATGGTTAGTATTATTTGTGGTGCATGCAAAATAGTTTTTAATGAGGGCAACATTGCATGTGATCTGCCACACCTGCTGCTGAAGAAGTATAAAAGATCTTGTGAAGACAGTCATGTTCAAACTCAGGAAACTGTCTTCCTTCCACACCTGAACCATCCACCCCTGACACCATGTTCTACTACGGCAACTACTATGGCCCATACTATGGGGGCTATGGGTTCAATGGACTTGGCTGTGGCTATGACTGTGGTGATCAGGGATACGGAGGCTATGGATATGGCTGCTACCGCCCATCTTGCTATGGCAGATATTGGTCATCTGGGTTTTACTGAAAAACTTGAGAGCCTCTGGTCCAACTGAATCTGTCATCCTATGAAACAAGGAATCTGCTGCTGATCATGTTCTTCTTATGCTGCCTCTTCAAAATGACAATCTGAGTCTATACAATCAAGAAAGAACAGCAGTCAGTATTCTCTGATTCTACTTTTTCAGGATGAGAAAAAGATACCTTTCAAAACGCAATGCAATTTTCCATTTGACCCCTAAATGCTTTCAATAAATTTAATCTGCTTGCAAGTATAATGTGGCCCATGTTTACTTATTTTCATCACCAATTTTGTACGCGGGTGCTTGTAATGGACACCTTCGTGTGAATACTATCCCAGGCTTGACACTACTTCTTCCATTTCTTTTCTCTATTATATTTTGTCCCTCTGTGTATGTTGTGTACTACTGAAAGCTGAGGATCAATGTGGGTATAGTGGATGATTTACTTCTCATAATCTGGACTTTTTCTCTTTAAATGACAAACTAAGAGTTGAAAACACACCTAGAGTCTGGTGGCTACATGCCGCTCTCCGCCTTTTTTATTTTTTTTCTCCAGAGCACAGTGGAGCACACCCACTTTTTATGTGGTGCTTCCATGAAACTCCTAGGTTGTCTGCTTTCTCACTTCACTATGGCAGCTTTACCATGAGAAAGCCTCTCACCTGCCTGCCGTGTGGACTCAATGTCCAGGTTGAAATGAGGCATAGGAAGTGTAGTTCCAGTCCTAAGAAATCAGTGTCTTTTTAGCAAATCAGTGATGGATCATTTGGATTATGAAGTTCATTTCATATATGCATTCGGTTATTCACTTGCTCATTCATTCATTAGACAACTGCAAAAGTACACTAGACGGCTTGTGTTGAGAGTGTTTCACACATGGGCATTTGAGATTGTTTCTATTTTAGTATTACTAAACTTCATGTATATGTAGCATCTATGAAGTTCTGACACTTGTATAGCATTAAAATGTGAAAATAGAATACACTATTCTGTTCTCAACTTTTTCAAAAATATTTTAATGGGTTTTAACCCCATTTGTTAAAAAAAATAGAAATGCTCAGTTGATTTATAACAATAAACTGTTGACATGAAGGAAGATACTTATTCATTCACCTAATTTAGAAAAATAAATTGCTTTACACAAACAGTTTATAAGAAATTAACAAGTTTAAAAGTTAGAATCATAGTTTGGTAAATATAGCAGTCAATATATTTTCTTAGCAATGAAAATAGACTGAATTAAGAACTAGAACCCCAAATCTAGGCATTGTATACTCTTAAATCAAAATTTATTAAATTATAAAAATTTATCTGTGACAATGTGGGATGTTATTGCCATACCTAATTTATATTCCTTATGTTAGTGAATACTAGTAATTAATAAAAACCTGCTACATTCAAGTTAAGAGTGCAGACTCAATATACTTATTTGTATTGTTTACTTATCAAAAGTTTCAAAATATCACTGCCCATATCAGAGTTTCTCAAAGTATCCTTAAAGAATGAATGCAGGACCTAAAGATAGTTTCAAGTGTTCCAGAACACCAAAACCATTGTTTGATCATTTATAAGTGTGGCTTTCATCTTTGTAATCAAAGATGTTGGGACACAGAGACAATGATATGAACATCAGTCCTTTATAATAACATGTGCATAAAATCTGTACTTTCATAAGTTATATGTAGGCAACTCTACATCCATATATAAACAAGGTAAGTAACATGACATAAAATAGCTTCATTTTCTATCAATCTCAGCTGGAGGTCTCTGCCTTTAGTCATTTTTTAAAAACCTACAGGTAGGTTAAGACATTCATATCTACATCTTCAAGTAGTTGTGAATGACTTGTTCTGTGGCCCACATTTCTGCTGATCCTCTCATTTCAACAGCAAAAGAGGTCACCAGAGACACCAGGTTTGGCATCAGGGTTTCTAGGAGGTCTGTGGTTATTTAGGAATGTAGTAGGAATGGAATATGCTGCTTACGTGTTTTCTCCAGGAAAGACACTTCAGGCATCTACATCACTCCCCTACATTTCCATCGACCTTCTATCTTCTACTTTAAGAAAAGAAAACTGCCTTTATCACTTACTTTACTTTTCTTCCCCAATCCAATACAATGAGAGGAAGGAGTTTCCATTTCCAAGACGATAGAGAGCAGTGCTTTTGATCATTCATGTAGAGACCAGATAATATGCACAGACAAAAAAAAAGTCATTGGGAGCACTCTAGTGTTTAAAAATATACCAACCATTTGAAAACCTTCTCATAGCCTAAGTTAGGAAATACATTTATTTTGTGTATAAGCACATCATATTTCATTGTCTCAGCAACTAACTTTAAAAACCCTCTTTCAGTTCTTCCTCTGGAATGCTGTATATTTCTCAAAGGTCCTTACAGAATGAAAAATGCTAAGGCAATGAATAATTTTAAAGTATTATTCCACACAATATTATTGGTATGGGATTATAGCCCTACAACTAGAAGAATAACTGCCTAATAAATCTTCTCAAATAAATACATTAACAATAGCAAGTCATGTTGAAAATTTTCTCTCTGAAACTCCATATTTTACTCAGAATGTGAGAAGACAGAGATAAGAACTATGTCTGGATTGTTGATGTACAAATAATATTGACTTACCCAAAAGGTGCTGGCTATTTCTTACGGGTTCTCTGTTCAGTACTTCAAGTTGCACATAACCATAGCTAAAAGGAAAAAGCAACATTCTCTTAGCCCTTCACCTCGCCACACCATGACTGTAAATAGACTGAAAGGAAAGGACCTAGAATGATGACTCTATTTGATCACTCAATTAAGACTGATCAATTTTTTACCTTCTTCATTGAATTGATTCATAAAATTAAGATGGTACATGTTAATGGGTTAGGGCACCATATGATGTTTCAGTGTAGGTGCAACTGTATAAAGTTTGAATCACATAAAACTTACCTCAAATATTTTTCATTTCTTCGTGGTAAACACATTCAGACTCATGTAAAAGCATCTTTTCCAAATATACTGCTTCATACTTGATGGATTAATTCGATAATGCAGCTATGTTTACATTTAACATTTGTCAAGATATCCATGTGAATATCACTGTCTAACCAGATTTCAGTCAGCTGAACTCAGCAAGCATTCTGTTTGCCTTTTTCAGCTTTTTTCAAAGCAAATCAGCTTTGCATCTCCATCCACTTTCTAGCCAGTCTCAGCAAGAAGCACTTCAAACACAGAATAGAAAGATTCATTATAAAGTTCAACCAGATTTGTTACCTCTCCCAGGCAAGAATCTAAATCCTTTCACTAGTGAGATGTAGACTCTGCATCGGGAAGCTGCTTCGTCTAGTTTTCAGAACAGAATTGAAAACCTCACACATGTAATTACTGGCTCCCTGTGCTGATTCTAATGCCTTTGGGCCTCACTACCCGTTAAGCAGAACAACCTGTATCAGATGGAAATGCCGGGGAAGAACTCTGGTCTTTGGAGGCCAGCAGGCCAGCCACCAGGGACAGAAATTCAAATGCTTCTGCCCACCGAATGAATCTTGGTGTGAAAGTCACCATGGAAAGCAGAACAAACACTGTACAGAGCAACGCTTTTACTCATATAGCATATAACAGCTGCTATAATGTGTGCTAATCTGTCATGACTGGCAGATCCTAAGATTTTTCAGGTAGGACGAATTTCCTGTGCCCCCACTTTAATGCGGTAGCAGAAAAGAACATTCTGCCTTCCCCATAGAGACTGAAGTACTGAAACCTGGATCTCTAACTTACACACTAAGCAGAAGAAAGAAAAGAATTGAATTTGAAACAGAGAAAGAAGATTCCACAGAGGGAATGAGGCCAGCATAGGGCTGGGTGGGCAGCTGTTCATTTCTAGGTAAGCAAGTGCTCCAGGCCCAAGGTTCAGGCTGAAGGACATAAATGGAGCTCAAAAGGCTGCAGGCAGGTGATCAGCCTTCCCAACACTCTGGGTCCCCAGGACAACTGCAAACACTGAGGAACCAATAGGGAAGGTGTACGCATACCTTTTCTGACCACTGCTCTACTATCCAAGGGGGAGCCCTAGGTTGATGCAAATAAATTTGATACAATGGGACAAAGAAAAATCAATCTTTCCAGTGTCTATCCTATTTTCTATGGAATGACCAAACTTCTAACAGCTCATAGAGAAATTAAATATATAAATCAGTGCTTCATTTTATCATAAATTTATAAGATTTTAAGATATAATAAAAATTGCAGATGCAAATATAGATGTCCTCGTGATGGCATTTGAATATACAACACTTCGGTCTATCACTATGAAGTACTGATGAGATTATTTTCCTAAAGCAGAAAATAAATCTTACAACACAACAAAATATACAGATATGATGACAATTTTTTATTTCTTGTAGAATAGCTCCCTGTGCAACTGTGTACTCAGATAAATAGTCAGTTTTTGTTTAACTCCATAAAATCTAGTCAGGAAATTTTGCTAACCAGCTCAGTTTGACACAGATTTGCAAATAGAGCAATTATTTACTTGTGTAATTAAAGGTACATGGTTTAATCTTCAGACTCTTGACTGAAAGCAGGATATTTAGCCTACAAGAATTCTCTTCTTAAAGGAAGATGACAGGAAATTTTCTCAGGTAAACTACAGTGAATTATGGGTTCCATCCTTCCTGTTGTTTGATCTACTCACCACTGAAGGTGTACATAATAGACCTAAGCAGACAGTGATATTCGCACCAAATCAGTACTTCTCTTAACCTTCCAGTTTGATATCATGGGCTACTACAGCAACTACTATGGAGGATAAGGGTATGGCTGTGACTATGGACTCCTTGGCTAAGACTGTGACTTCAGTGGCTGTGGATATCTATTGCCAGCCATCTTGCTATGGGAGATCCTGGCCCTGTGAATTCCACTGAGAGATTTCTAGAGACACTTGGGAACTTCTGTCCTTTCCCCTGACTCTGCTTTCTGAGTTCTTCTCTTTTTCGCATAACAATACTCCATGTCAGGCTAACTGATGCAGAAATGATAGTCTAAATTCTACATTCACAATTTCAATTGAATGTAAGCATCTGGAATGTCTTTCTTTATAAAGGATTTTTTTTAACTTGTTACTATAAAACATTTATCACCTTATATGTCATTTGTTCAACATTCTTCCTGTGAGAATAACTTCATTTCAATTATAATAAAATCTTCTACATGGACAATATTTCTGTCTTTTATAACATGTTTGCTGCACCTGCTTTGTACACATGTATGAAAGAATGTGGTTGTGACAGAAACATCTGCACAGTGTAAGATGTCAAAAGTCCAAAGGTATATGGACAAATTACTTCCTAATAAAGCTTGAGTTTGATCACTCTGTCATCACTGCAGTCATACACACCTGATCCTATTAAAACACTGGCCCATGTGCTAAATTTTTAATGCATAAGATCCTACAACAGTACCCATATTTCATATCACCATGTTCCATTTTCAGCAATCTTGGGTTGTTTGGCTCTTCCCTTGTACATTTGAGTATTTAGGACTGGACCTTTTTGTTTTTGTATTTGTATTTCTACTTCACATCACTCTAGATAATGACCTTGTGTTTTCTAGAATATATACTCAAAACCTATGTCATGTCCAATGTTAGCATGCAAGGTGAATCAGTTCATCATTTTTATCATTGAAATTTTATGTTTGAAATTTCCACCTTATTAACACATGAGCATAGCAGGCATAAATTATAGGTCAGTGCTTTCAAGAAAGAGTGGTTGTAAGTTTTACATTCACAGATTCACTTTTGAAGTTATAAAAACATTTATGCTAGCCGGGCATGGTGGCGCACGCCTTTAATCCCAGCACTCAGGAGGCTGAGATAAGAGGAGCGTTGTGGGTTCAAGGCTGGCTTGGGCTACAACGCAAGTGCAAGGCTGGCCTGAGCTACATAGTGCAACCCTGCCTCAAAAAACAAGGGCTGGGAGTTTGGCTCAGTGGCTTAAGCACCTGTCAGGCAGGCACGAGGTTGGGAGTTCAATCCCTGGCGCCACAAAACAAAACCAAAAACAAAAACAAAAAAACTATGCTAAATAAAATTTTCCTCCAGAAAGAATAAAAGAATCAGAATAGTGTGATTTCAACATCGTTCTAAGACACATTTTGGCCTAGAATTTTATGTCATTTTGACCTTCATCTTAAATTATGAACCTTTCCCCCAAATGACTAATAGAAGACTTTGAACTTTGAAATATCAGTATGATGTATGTTTCAGATAATATTCTTTAAGAAAAGTAAATGTGCCCAGAAAATGGTGTGAGAATTTCAAATTTAATTATAGTATAAGTTATAAGATCATTTAAGGGCATTTATGATTTGCCAAAAGGTTTTTTTAAGCTAAGCCTCATTTTCTCATCCTATACAATATTTTAAACTATGTATTTGTATTTTTAAAACAAAGTCATCAAAGAAAATATTGCTATGAAAAAGAGAACCATACATTGCTTAGGCCTGGTGTTTCAGAATTTCAAACTATTGTTTCTTGTTAACAATCTTATGAAACTCAGTGGTAATTTAAAAAATTTAGTAATAAACCTCTGATATGAAGATGAAGAGAATAAAGGTTTTGAACAGCATGGAAAGAATGGAAAAGTTTGAACTTAAATATATTATTAGAGTCTGTTTAATATCAGCAGATTAAATAAAATCACATAAGCTATTACTTGTCGTGAGTTTTCAAGTAAGCTGAGCAGTTTATCATGTGGTAAGTGCCTTCATTCATTTTTCCAGCCAAATCCACTCAAATCCACCCAACCAGTGTTCATATACAGACTTCAAATTTGGCAGAAAACATACTGGTGATTGAACAGCCACCCCCTTGTACTGTCTTATCTAGTATGCATGTAAACCATTTCAGCATCAGTCAATAACTTCTCTGGCTTCTTCAGGGAAATATGGGTACAGTTCATTAAAAATTAGAATTTTTTCAGCTGGAAAAATCCCAATGCATACAAATGATCCATTTTTTTTTTAGTTTAAGCTTTTGCTGTTACTGAAGGACTATGACTAGCTCCTTTCCCAGAGTTTGACTTTCTACTTCTCTTAAATGTACTTTTAAAAAATAAGAATTGAGCTTTCAGCATTTCCATTTTCCTTTTTGAGCATTTTGATATTTTGGATTTAAATCTTTAACCACTGTAATTTTGGAGGTATTAGACATTAGAGATTTTACACTTTAGAAATTTGATCTTCAGAAATTTCAAAATTTGAGATGTAGTATTCACGATTTTGTCTTTTGGGATCTTGATCAGCATTGTTCTACTATAGTTTATTCACCAGAACCAGTCTCAAGCAGAGATTTTAGTAGTAGAAGCCGCAAAATCATATTACAATACCCATAAATATAAGAAAAAGTGAATAATTTATACATTTTAGTAAGCAATCTACCACAATGATATTATTAATTCTTTCTATAAATTCTGGAATAGATACAGGTACATTCAGAGAAGTCATATTCACTATTGATTAGGAAAAATGTCTAAGAATTGTCCCTTGATCAAAGAAAGAAAATAAGAAAATGAACTAAGTAAAGTGTCACTTAATTACCTAACAACATTTTGTCAGAAAAAGAAATACATATGCCTTAACACATAGCAAGTGAAAACAGTACTTAACAGCCACTAGAACTTCAAGAGAAGCAATCATTAGTGAATATTCTCACTATTTCACATGTTCTTTTCTAGATTTCAAAATCACAAAATTGTAAGAATTAGAGGAAAAATGATTTTCATTTGATGAGTTCCTGTTTCTGAAATGAATAAGTCTTAGGAAAATAGCTACAGCATAGACAAACCACACAACTATCTAAAACCATGACTCTTCATTTTAGCCTCAACTGTAACATGATTTTGACCTTTTCTGACTTTCACATCTATTACAAGCACCCATCATGATTTGTAAGTAAACATAAACAAAAATGCTGTGGTCAAAGTATTCTGACTAACCAGTTCTCTGATGAGCACAGCATTAGAAAGAGTAGAACTAGTCTTAATTTGTCAAAACATACATGTATCATCCTTCACATGACTAGTCCTTGCTTGCAATCTCAGTTGGAGTGGTGTCAGTAAAGAACATCTCAAATATTAAAGCTATTTTACAAAAATATTCCCTGAATCACCCTTTCTCTAAGGTGTGATACAGAATTTACATGGGCTATTCCTTTTGTCTTTATGAAGTTCTTTTGGCTCACCAGGCTGACACCAAGTAAGATCAAGACCCAAAACATGATACCATGTCTACTTTGGCTTGAGACCATGGGAAAATTCGTTATTTAGAAGGCATAAAACAATTTTCAGGCCAAAGGAGTTTCGTGCATGCCAGGAGTTTTTAATTTGAATTTTCTAATGATCAGTGAGTGAGAGTATATACATCAGTTACATTTTAATTTATGTAGAATACACACTTACTCACACACACACACACACACACATATGGATATTCACAAAGCCAACATGGTTGCAAGTCACTCTTTTATGATAAAGATAAAATGTTATGAGAAAATGCCGCCTACTCTAGAATTTGTTTTAATATATTCAGCAGAACAAAAAAACCCTCTAAATATTATACAGAAAGAGAGGGAACTAGCGGCAGAATATTGACAGTTATTAAACAACTTGTGTGATATGTTTGTGTGGCCTCAATATTTAATGTACTTACATACATGCATGAGAAGTTACTTATTAAAGTAAATAACAAGCAAGAAAAGTTTACCTTTCTTAAAGTTCATTTTTCTCTTTGTAGAAGATATCTACAAAACGTATACAAAAGTAATGATTTAAATTTGAATATCAACATTTAAAATTTAGTCAGTGATTAAACTAGGTAAAAACTTGTCAAATACTTCAAAATAAAAGTTGAGTATGAGTTTTATATGAAAATAAAAACACTTTAAAAGCACACGATTTGATCATAGGAATGCTGACTCAGTTACAAAGATGTCCTGCTTACAAGAGTTTCTTATAGTTTAGTGAAACGAAGATTGGGAAAGTGTACTGATGCATATTAATAGGAAATACTGCATGTGATCAGTAGGCCTTGTTAAGTGTCCCACCTACCACTGAGGGTGCATAAAAAGTACCGGGGTAGACAGTGATGTTCAAATTAAAGAAAGATACCCTGAGCCTCACCAGCATTCTCCACTTCTGAGACCATATGCTACTACAGCAACTGCTCCACAGATCCGGGTACAGCGATGGTGGCCTGGACTGTGATTTCCTTACCGATGGCTGTGAATGTGAAGCCCTTGTTGGCGGCTGTGGTTGTGGCCGTTACAGCTATGGCTTCTGCTGTTCGTCTTGCTGTGGGAGATGCTGGTCCAGTAGCTTTTATGAGAAACTCACAAAGAAACTCAAGTCTTTGTTCTCCTTCATTTGACCTCTCTGAGCCTATCTTCATGATTCCTCATGTGAGTATTTCCTTTGTCTAAAGTGTCAAATTTATCCTAAAGAATCTAAAAGAAAAGAGAAAAAAATTGTTCAGTTGTTGAAATTCTTCCTGGATCCCTGAAATCATCTGAACTATTGTTACATTTTTTTGGAAAAAAACTTCTTCTTTGATAATGTGCTGCCAATAAAATATTTGCTCAACTTCTATGTGAGAAAATGTAAATTTATATTTTAATAAAATTTTATGCTACTGAAAATATGGATTTGTGAAATTTAAATTTACCTATATTTGTGTGCATGTGTGTGTGTGTGTATGTTCTGGCTGACCTGGTAAAAAACATGGAAAAGAAGAAAACATGAAAGCTGAGACAACACTGATGTTAGGAATTTAAATTTTTTAAATTCATTGTGGTTGTTTAATTGGCACTCCTCATTATCAGAGTCGCAGACTCTCTCTCTATTTCCACGTTTCTGTGTGGATGACTCTTTTCCACATCTTCACCCTCAACAAACATAGTCTCTGTGTGCCTCCCTGGCATGCTGTCTTGGGAGGACAAGAGAAACTGATCTGCGGTGATCTCAGATTTTCTCAGTTTAAATATTATCCCCCACTATTTCTGATTTAAAGTATGTCACTAAATGCAAAGAGAGTAAAACGGTCTCATCTGGATTGCAAGGTTTCTTTTTAATTTGATTTGTAGAAAACTCCAATATTTGGAATAAAAGATAAGTACACACCTATTTATATTTGAAACACCAACAGTATCAAAGATACTGAAAAAGGTCAATGCACATAGCCAAATTGAAAGCAAAATTTATAAATCATTTTTAGAAGCTCACGCTAGACACATTGTATAATATGATAAATCATTTACACAGAACACATAGTATTCAACTGAAAATTTCTCTTTCAAAAATTTCTGAAATCTTATCATATCCTTTATTGTCTTAAAATGCTAATAAAAGACAATAATCTATAATCTTAAAATAGTACTGACTAGATTGTCATAAACAATAAATATATGTGGGACAAACCCAAATTAATTATATTGAGAGCTGTTTTACCTCTTCTGATGAGAGAACTGGAATTGACTGATACTAACCAACTATCTCTATAAACTTTAAACAAAATGGAATAAAATTGCATTTGATAGATGATAAGGTACATCAATTCAAAGGTATATTTGTGTATATAATTTTAGTCAAGTTCTTCAACTTCAATCTGAGGCAAGATTTCAATGAAACACTTCATTGTGCTCCTTTTGTCCACACGATGACTTACTTTGACCTCTATAACCATAAGGGATCAGAAAAGGTTACCTCCCTCACATTTAAATGTTCACCTTAAGGAGAGCCCTGGAGCAGTCTCACTGATATGAAGCTCTTCCTTCGCAGAGCACCAGGCTTCTCAAATAAGAGAAAAAGATCCATAGGTCTCTGACTCATCAAACACTTTGTACAGACCTTACTCTGCAGAAAAAAAAAAAAAGTAAGAGCAAACTTAAGACTCATAATTCCTGAAAATCAACTCTAGGAGCAATTTTTTACCTACAAATCCAAGCTCAATCTGATTTGCAATCTGAGAATTGGCTGTGGTTGTACATAGGGGACAGGAACGTTCATGTATTTTGAGATTCACAACTCTGAAATTTCACATTTTTGTTTTCTTGTAAGTGAACTTGTGATGTCAATACTGAGATTTCTAGTTCAACCTCATCTGTATTCTATTTTCCCATATGCACTTACTACTTTGCATAGGATTTATCTTTTAACTTAGGAGACCTTTATTTTAATATTTGTTACCTCAAATATCCAACACAGAGTGCAATCACTTCATCATTAGATTCTGACCACATTTTTATTTCACTTGTTTTGGTGACACAAAACCCCATCACTCTACAGTAAATATTCTCGAAGTATCTGTTCATCATCTCAAAGTTGAATGCTTCCAATTAAAATAATTAAATTTAAGATAGTTTCCTGGGAATAATTTAATGTTTTCAAATGGCTTTACAACTTTGCTATAATTTATAACACATAATGCTGTGAACAAGAAAACAGATTTTAATTAGGGAACTTAATTTCAATGATAATAGTAATGTAAAAATTCATTCCTATAAAAGTCATTAGCATGTAGTTGGCCCTCAAAGAATATCACCTAAATGAAGGAATGTCATTTTCTTAAATGATGGTACATAGAAAAGCATGTAACTTTAATGAATTTCATTAGCTCAATTGGGAGCATGAGAGGAATTGAATCTGTGCCACTCTATACAAACACCCATCGTCACAGTCTTGCTCCAAAAGATGATACAGTGTGTAGTGCACTGCTTTAGGGAATCTGCAGACAGTGGAGATAGGAAATCCTGGCTTGGGTCACTTTCTTTTTCTTTTACCTTATTATCCTGAAAAATGATTGGTGTCTAACAGATAACACTTTGTTGGGACTGTACAATAACTCAATGAGATCAGCTTGAAAAAATTATCTTTAAGTGAAATAAATTTTGTTTACTTTTTAACACAAGATAAAAATAAATGAATACATTACTTACAAAAATGCAATCATTCACTTCTATGTGGACTGCTGACATTTTATTTGAGTGATTATTCTGAATTATAAGGACAACACCACTTATGTGCTGTGGAACCAGCGATAAAACATTTAAAAGATTCTGCACTATGCAATTGTCAATATTCAACCTGAGAAAGCAAATTCTCTGCTACTTGACTGAACTTTCAATTTCTGACTGCATGCGCCATAATAGAAATCTCTGTGATGTATAATCTTTGATCATGGACTGCTTACTTGCAGAACAATATTCTGGTTCAGTGTGCTCTATTAAGGCTCTACCTGAGCAGCGTGACATACAGGTAGGCCTTTTTTTTCTAACTAACCCTACATCAATGCTTGTATCAGACATGACAAATTTATCCCTCATTATTATGAAAATAATAGTGCAGGTACAGTATTTCCAATTTCAGTTAACCTAAATAGGATAACTTAAAATTTATATGAAAGCTTTACACATGGTCATTTGTGTTTATGTATGATCATTTCAAACAAAAAATAAAGTTCATGTTTAATAAACTACGCTGTCTTGTAAATTTGTGCTTTATCATATTTATATCAATATCTTCCATTCTTTTCTTCTTTTGCTATTTTACGTGTATGTATATGTTAGGGAGAAGAATGAAGATATATAGTGAGAAACATAGAGATACAGAAAAAGAGAGGGGAAAATACTGAATAACATTGTCTTTGGAATGCTCCTGAGATTTTGGTATACTTAAAATTTTAACAGTCTGAGCATCTACCTATGTTTTATTTAAGGTTATTACTAACCTGCAACCATGTAAGTCAGAAACCACAGTTACACTTGATCAGACTGCCAAAATATGGTCGTATTCTAAATTTTAAAACTAAATTCTTGTCACCCAAAAGTCCTTTTTTCCTACCATTATTAAAGAAAACCTGCCTTCTCGACTTTTTGATGCCGTAAATGTTGGCTGAATTTCTTAGTGTGGTGCCTCAGAAGAGATGTAATCTGCTCTCTACCTGTTATCCAAACGGCGTGTACAGTATAGTAAAAATCTTGGCAGTCAGCTGAATGTTTCCTCCTCTTTGAGGTTGAAATCTGCAATTTATGGGCTTCTAGAGCTTAGGCCTTAATTATCTCCCAAAAGACCTCAACATATAGTACCCAGGGTGTTGTCATTGGGAGTTTCTGGAACCTTCAAGAGCTGAAGGCTACTGGGAGATCCTTTGGGCATAATGAAATGTCTCCAGAATGGACTGTGGTACCCTACTACCTTCATTTTACTCTATTGTTTCCTGACTGTGAGGTAAACAGTTTTGTGCCACCACCATTCTCATTTTGCCTCTAAGGACTGAGCACAGTAGAGCACAGATTACACCCTCCGAAGAATTAAGCAAAAGTAACCTTCGTAAGTTGATGATGTGGGAAATTTCATTGTAATGATGGAAAAGTTACTAACACACCAGCCCAGAATAGCACTCTTGCATATTTGGAGTCACTATCTTCCTCTTATAACCTGATTTCTCACGTGTTGTGATTCTTTTTTTGTTTGTTTCTTTCCCTTGTTTTTTTTTTTTTGTTGTTGTTGTTGTTTTGTTTTTTGTTTTGTTTGCGCGCGCGCGTGTGTGTGTGTGTTTGGTACTAGGAATCGAATTCACAACCTTGCACTTGCCAGGCAGGTGCTTGTGCCACTCAGTTGTATCCCCAGCCCACATGTTGTGATATTTATTTTCCTTTGAAGTCCCCAAAATAGATTTTCCTACTTATTCTATTTTTTTCTTAAAAATTCATATGACACTCAGAAATAACAATGAGACAAAACAATTTTACATGATATGACATGAATTAGGCAAAAATTTCTGGATTAAGTAGGTTTTCTATCTGGCTGTTCCATGTTAGCTAAGTGGTCTATTATTGAGGACAGTCCTAACTTTAAGTTAATGTTGACAATTAAATTCTAACAAATCAGCATACATGCCAACTATTATTTGGGCAATGCAAAATCTGTTATAATTATTTGAACAAATGTCCAATATGTACAACATTAAGATAAATATTTTACCCAATGAGCAAAAATAAGGATTTATTTTCCAACTTAAATGCCAGGAGCTTCATTTTATGTTAATCCTTGTTGGAATTAGAATACTCAGACCACATATAGCAAGCTAGGCACAACAGCAACAACACCAAAAACTTGAGAGTGAAATAAAATATATTTCTGGATCCTCTGGAAATCAAGAGATGGAAGGAAAGGGAAAAGAGGGGAGGGAAAGAGGTGAAAAAAAGTATTCTGATATGTCAAGTACACACACCAACTTCTCACAAGAAATCTAAACACTGTGGACTGTTAATATGCACTAATAAAAAAATAAAAAAGATTTGGAACCCTATGAAACTATGCAAGATAGGAACAGATAGTATGAAGTAATCAAAACATGAGTTGCACATTGGAGTTTGTACATAAGAAAATTTTAATGTGCAAAATATAAAGAAAACGTACATAATAGCTGCTAAAATTGAAGAAAAATACCAAAAAAATTTAAATTCAATTTCTTAAAAACATAAAATCAATGACATAGTTAAGAATTAAACTTAGTTTAAGAAAAATTGGAATTATTAAACATAAACTGAGTTTTATAAAATTTTTGGAGCGCTAAAAGAAAAATAATACCATAATGTAAAATACAAAATGTAAAATTTGGAGGAGTTTGTAAAAGAAGTGTCATAACTCACCAAAAGGGGAAACACACATGTAACTGCAGTTCAACAGGGAGGGAAAAAATGAGGCATAGGCCATTTTGATAAAAGAATACAATTTTCCAAAGCTGTTGAAATACCTAAATCCACATATGCTAATGCTGTTCACTGCCAAAACGTAAATATATTATTAAAATCACATGTAAATATAACTTACTAGCTGAAAATTAAATGGAGAATCATAATCTGGGGAGTTACAAGGAAAAGATTATCTACAAATTCTAATAATGAGATTGACTAAAAATTCCTCAAAAGAAATAAAGCTAAGAAAAATCATTATGATTTTTAAAGACTATATTGCAACTATCAATTTAAGATACAACAGTCTAAGTTGTACAGAAAACAAAAGTCAATAAAATACATAAATAAAATTAAAATAGATAATAAATGCTCACAAATAATAAATAGTGAGAAAAAGTATTCAGCTGAAAATGAATTGTAAGAAAACTCAGTTGTTTAGCTAGAAGTGATCTGGATGAGAAGCAAGGACGTAATCCCCTAAAGTTGATAAAAAGAATATTAATTTTTCCATTTTCTGATGTTTAAGTACATGGAAAAAGAAATTAAGACTAAGCATAACATAAAAAGCTGATTACAAAAATACTCAACTTTAAGGCCCTAAGCGTATTAGGAAAAAAGAGAAGCATATATTGAAATAAACCATACTAAGTTAATGACAATGGAAAAGTCAGGAAATACAAAAGTTTAGTGAGTAATGGAACAAAACTAGAGGTAATGAGTTGTACTTTGTAAAACTGTTTGCCAGTCTCTCCCATAACCTAAACCTTTTGATATTTTGGCAAAGTAATCTTATTTGAAAACTAATTTTCTGATTAAAGTTAGGGTCAAATGTGGTAAATTCTGCCTTTGTTTATTTCAATTCACTACTAAGGATAAAATGATATCTTGTGCAGATGGCTAGAACCAGTCTGGGGCAGTGTTTTTCTGTTTCACAGCCGAGTCATCTACTCCCTATACCATAAGATTCTACGCAAATCTCTATGATGGCTTGGGCTGTTAACTGGGGTGTAGATGGATACAGCTGCTCCCATCCTGTTTTGAAAGATTCTGGTCCTGTGAATTCTATCAAGTGACTCAGAGAGCAGCCAGGTTTATTGGACTCTTCTTGAGCTTCTCTAGCTGTGACTGTGATTCCCTGGTAGTTCATTTAGTCTCTCTTCATATAGGGGCCAACTCAATCCTAGCTGACAGGACACATAAGGCGACAGCTGCAGAAGGTGAAATGTGTAATATTTCACTGTGGGTGAACTACACTGTGCATTTTAATTTTTCCCGCAAATTATGCTTAATTTTTAATTATGTATAAATTCAATTCAGCAACATTCAGGAGCCAAAAATGTAAGCTTCATTCTAAGATCAAGATTACTCAATGTCAATCTTACTTTGTTTGAATTCACTGTTCTTTATTTCCATTTGGTTTGAATAATTATGAGAGAAGACACTGCCCTACTGGTCTCCCACCATCTGCCCAGGACCAAAAAGAAAATCTGTGTGTTCCAATAGGCCTATGGCCATTAAGTTATTGACACCTTCTAAATCTTATTTTCATAAGCTAAAATAATAGCTAATAATTACCTTAATTAATTACCTTATTCAACAGGAACCCCATTTTCTGTACTATTTTGGTGTATTTGTTCTTGGTTTATTCCTGACACTGCAGATTTTAATTAAACCATTTATTGCTTTGCTTCTCTATAACCCTATTTTTATTCACTTCAAGGTTTTTCCCCACTGAGGCTACATTCCCAACTGCCAGGAACAATTCTATTTGATGATATTTCAGTGAAATTCATCTTTTTTTATTAAAAGAGATTGATTCATTTTTTGACCTTAGTTATATTTCAGTATTTCACAGAAAATTAAAATATAGACATTGCCATACCAAAACTTCTTTATTCTCAGAAACACACACATTTTTCCAGAGAGCATTTTGACTGTCTTAAATATATATTCACTTTTTGAAAATACTTTAAATAATTATGAGACATCAGCGCACCTGATATACAAAGTCATGTTTTACAGTCTCAGTTACATAATGACATGAACACTTAGGAATGGTGTGAATATGAAAATAATTATTTGAAGAAACAGAAACAAAAAATAGGTATCAAATATAAAATAAATAATCAAGGGGCGTGTTTATGTTCTCAAATACTGATAATTACTATAAATATAAATCATCTAAATATAATATTAAAAAGAAAGAAGGTCTGCATTTTGGTACATATCTGTAATCTCAGCACTTAAGAGACTGAGGCAGGAGGTTTGCAAATTCAAGCTGAGCCTAGGCAAATTAGTCACTTTGTGAGACTACATTTCAAAGTAAAAATAAAGCCATGCATAGCAGTGCATGAATGCAATCTGAGCACCGGGGAGGTTGAGGCAGGAGGATCTCTGTGAGTTTGAGGCCAACCTGGGGTACCTCATACACTCAAGACTAGTCTTAACTACATAGTGAGAACTTGTCTAAAAGATAAATAAATAATAAAATAAAATAAAATAAAATAGACTAAAGATATAGCATAATGGGAAGGACCTGCATTTAAAGCCTAGTACTTCCAACCCCTATGAAAGACAGAGATAATCAGATTGGAAAAAGCACAAGATCTAATAATACATAATTCATATATAACTTTAAAAATTACTAAATAAGTTTAATATAATGGAAGTAGTACTGCAAGTACTAATAAAAAGTAAATTTAGATAATCACATGTGACTAATGGACACCATATAGAAAACTGCAATTACATTTTTCACCAGTGTAAATATCCTGAAACTTATTTGTCTCATATTTGGACATTCGTGAATTCCACTATTTGATTATTTTGAATATCATCATTATCAATGTTCTTTGCATGTTTAATACATTAAATTGTTCATATGTTCTTCTGTGTGCAATCTCTAGGTCACAGAAGTAGGTTCATAAAATGGTTCCTAACAAAGCATGCTGATTTATAACAACTACCAGAATAATGTGATATTTTACTTGTTCTTATTACAGTCAGTGATTTACAGCTCTAAAATTAATTGCTTTATTCCATGTGGTTTTCAGTTTCCTCATTGCATGTTCACTTTGCATTTTTCTTACAAATATTAAGGATAAATAACATTCATTACATTCATACACTATTCAGAAATTACCATTTACAGTGTTCATAGTCATGTTGTTTTCTGTCTTTTTATTGGTTGTCTCTATTTCATTTATTCAACAGATAGAATATTTTATGTATTGTAGTTATCCATATATATAGTTATCTTTGCATGCTATTCACAAAATAATTTTCTGAAGCTTTATTAGTTTATTTTATAACGCATTTTGAAATGATTTTATGTCATATAATGCAGAGGAAACTTGTTTTCATCTATATGAAATATAAACCAGCACTATTTACTGAAGTTATTCCTGTCCCCAGAGTGCTACAGTATCTTACGTTTTTCTAACATAATCTCTTAAAACTTTTTATTTTCCTCTAAGCATTGCTTTCTTTTTAACTTAACAGTTTTAACATATCTTCAGTATTGTTTATTTTAAAATTTATATATTTCCCATGTGATTTTGCCTATGAACCTCCTAACCTTAATTTCACAGCTTAATTTTAAAATATTTGCACTTTTAAAACATTTGCACTTTGACCATTACATTTTCAGTGTTGTGTTCTAGAGTTAATTATACATAACGAAAGAATATATTATATGTTATTAAACTCCACAAAATTATTCATCTGCAAGCATCTAACTCAGTTTATGATGAGTTTTATAATTTTCAGGGACACTTGAAAATTATACATTTTAAAGTTGAATTTGGTCCTCTATTTTCATGTTTTAGCCAACTTTACTAAAATGTTTATCTTTTGTATCCTTGTTTATTTTTGTCTTCTTAGTCCCACAATTAAGATACATGCTTCATTTCATTTTATTTTGGTATGGTAAGTATCTTTATTTAATATTATTGTGATGTTATTTAGATCACATCAAGTAAAAGCTGTTTTTCAGAGGTATTGATCCCTATATGCTTATGCTTCCTTTTCCACTTCAAATAGTTCTAAAATCTACAATGCCTAATATATTTTTTTAAGGCAGGGTCTCACTGTGTAGTGTAGGCTGGCTTTGAATTCTGTATGTAGTCCATGTTGGCTTCGAACTTGTGGCAATCCTCCTGCTTCAGCCTCCTGAGTGCTAGAATTATAGGCATGCACCACCACACCTGACTACCATGTCTAATTAATATGACCCTTCTCATTCTCATTTATCTATAGTTTTTTCATCCTTTGACCTTAAAATATCCTGTGACACTGTATTAGAGTTATATCTCTTTCAATAAAATGTGCTTGGAGATTGTATTTTTTCTATGTTTAAAAATTCTGTATTTTCATTGAAATATGTATTCTACAATACTAATATATTTCGGCTTCAGCTTACTCTTCTTTTACTCATTCTATGTTTATATTAATATTTTTATGTTGCATTTCCTTGAGTTGTTTTTACTTGGCTAAATTAATCAAATGTTTTATACTATATTTTCCTTCTCTTGACTTGAAAATTATATTTTCTTTTTATTTTGTCATTTACTAAAGAATAAAACATACAGTTGGTTGCATTCTACTATAAACTGGCATTTTTGCTACTTATATTGTATTAAAGTCTTAAAGTACTCTTAACTGCAATGGTACATTACCCTCATCTTTTGCATTATCATTTCAAACATGTTGATTCTATATGTGTTTAACACTACACAGAAAATACCGGTTATGTATATGGAATTTACCTTTATGTACTGTGATATTCTTTCCTTAGTCCTCACCTTTCATGTGTGTTTTCATTTTCTACCTCAATAATTTCCCTTAATATTACTCTTTTGTATGTATCTGGTAGTGACAAAGTCTGTCTTTTTGTTTATCTCAAAATATAGTTATTTTGATTAATATGCGAGTATTTTGCTGACAACTATTTAATTAAACACTTTGAAGAGTCCATACCTGTTTTAAACAGATGACAGAAATTTGTTTTGTACAATAATTAAAATGTAGGCATTAACTTGCACCCAATTTTACAAATTTCATCTACTTAATAGCATCATGTGCATTTAAGTTATTATTAAGTGTGTCAAACAGCACTTGGAAGAAATCAGAAAACATTCTGGGTAATTCAGGCAAGAAAAGATTCAATTAAATAGAATAGTTTAACCACATGAAAATCTGAAGGGGAAAAGTGAAGAAATGCTTCCCCAAATGCTAAGAATTAGTCTGACATTTCAGTGAGTCAGGAAGTCTCACAAAGCACAGGCGATCTGCGAGAAAGGACCCAGTATTTCCTGTAAACCCTCATATTCCAAAGATCATCTCTGCTCCTACTTCTGATATGTGATTGCTATTGTTTATACATTGTGTCAACTTGAGAAGTCTAGGAGCTTAATTAAGTAACTCAGCAGCTCTGCATCCTGGGAGGTAGAGCATAAGCAGTTACCTGTTCATTGTGTCAATCTGAGGAAGTTTAACTGAGAACAGGGAGCCAGGGTTCTTGCTTTGTAAATATCCTCATCCTTTGCAAAGGAAGGCAAGGAGATTTGTGAATGCTACACCCACCCTAGGGGGTGGGTATCCTGTGCACAATATAAAAGAGAAAAAGAGATTTGCTCTTGTCCCTTATTGCTCTGGCTGCAGCCTTGAAGTGTTGCCATGGTATCATGCCACCCTGCCTTGGAATCAGCTGAATATGGACTGAAACGTCTAAGAACTGTAAGAAATAAACCTTTCCTTTCCTAATTTGGGGTGTTGGGTGTTTTATCTCAGCAACAAGTGAAAAGTAACCAAGGCAGAATTTGGCACGAGTGGAGTGGGGTCATTGCTATGAATGAACATGACCATGTGTTTCAAGAGCCTTTGGGAATGGCTTGTGGTAATAGTTTGGAAAGATTTGGAGATGTCACCTGCATGTATAGAGCTGGAACAGCTTAGGCTGTTCTGTAGGGGAGATTCTGGTCAGACCTCAGGAGACCTGAAGGCAGATAGAGAGTCTGGCAGTAAAGACCAGGCTCAGGAGGTTTCTGCTGAGAAGAAGGATTGCACTAGTTGTTGGACTCCATATGATGTGTGTTATGGCTTGGAAGAAAGTTTGTCTGCATTCTGCTTGTGTCCAGAGATTTTGCCTGAGACTGAGATTAAGGGCAAAGGATTGATTATTCTTGCAAAACAAATTTCAAGGCAGCCTAATGTTGAGGTGGTGGCATGGCTATTGTTGGGGGCTTTTAGTCAGATTTATGTTGGGAATCAGGAGCAAAGAGCCCAGCAGGATGATTTAACATGTTGTGAGTTTGGCCAGAAAGGAAGTTCCAGTAAAGCTGTGGACTGTAAAGACAGAGATGAGATCTCCATTGCTAAGAAGGAACAAAATAAAAAAGATGGCCTGCAGATACCATGGGAAGAGGCAGCTGGTCCCCATGCATTGCAACCTCAAAACTGCAAAAGAGAAAGACATTTTTTGGAGGAGAAAGCCTCAGAGCAACATGTTCCAGAATGGCAGCAGCAGCCACACCAGGCTTCAGAATGGAGACAGCATAGAGAATCTGTTTCTCAGAATCAGGTTCAGAGTGCCCAGTGACCCAGGCACTTGACCCCTACAGCCAAGAGAGAGGAGAGCCTGGCTACTGCTCTAGCTGGCAGCAGACCTTGGCATCATCCACGTGGTGAAGAGTTCTGAGATTAAAAAGGCTTCCACCCCTATTTCAGAAGGCCTGGGAGGCCAGGCAGTTTGCCCCTGAGAGGGCAGAGTGTGAAGCTGTAAGGGTGAAGCCAGAGGTGCAATGGAGAACTCAGAAGTTTGGAAGTGAAACCGCATAAGCCCTTTGGAGCTCACAATTTGCCACAGATTGTCTCAAATGGTGTACATGGAACTACATGACTTAATGTTTGCCCTGCTGGATTTTGGTCTTGTTTTGGTCCCAATCTTTTGTATTTCCCTGTTTGTAACTTTTGGAATGATAATGTTTATCTTGTGCCTTTACATTTTCGAAGTGTTTAACTTGGTTTTCATTTGTACAGGGGCTCACAGCTAAGAGTTTGCCATAGATCTTGGGGGAGACTTGGGACTTGGACTTTTCAGCAATGCTGAAACTGTTTGGACTTTGGCAACTCTTGCAGATGGACTAAATGCCTTTTGCATAAAGATTGTACATGAGTCTTGGGGATCCAAGGACAAAATGTGATGCTTCTAATGTAGTATAATGTTGATAGATTTAATGCTGGTTCTTAAGGATTGTTAAGATGTGTTATAATGTTCAAGTTACAAAATGTTAAGAATAAGCATGCCTTTGTATCTGGAGACTGAGTTAAAGAAATGTGTCTTGTTACCAAGTTGACAAGGAGTGGATTGTTATGGTTTATACATTGTGTCAACTTGAGAAGTCTAGGAACTTAAGTAACCCAGCAGTTCTGCATCCTGGGGTGTAGAGCACAAGTAGTTACCTGTTCATTGTGTCAATTTGAGGAAGTTTAACTGAGAGACTCAACAGGGAGCCAGGGTCCTTACTTTGTAAATATCCTCATTCGGTGCAAAGGAAGGCAAGGAGATTTGTGAATGCTATACCCACCCTGGGGTGAGGGAGTGTCCTGTGTACAATATAAGGGAGAAAAAGAGGCTTGCTCTTGCCCCTTTTTGCTCTAGCTGCTGTCTTGAAGTGTTGCTCCAGTGTCATGCCACCCTGCCTTGGAACCAGACGAATATGGACTGAAACCTCCAAGAACTGTAAGAAATAAACCTTTCCTTTCCTAATTTTGGTGGTATTGGGTATTTTGTCTCAGCAATCAGTGAAAAGTAACCAAGACACTGATAATATGGCTTTTCCCCCTCTTTTACAAGTGCTGTTTAATTTTGGCAAAAGCTTTTCATTGGAGTAGTTTGTCTTAAAGGAAGAGAAAAGACTCAAAGAAAGAGTATTCCCACTTCCTGTGATAAATGAAGGAAAACAGAACATAAATAGTAGGGAGTAACTTTTAAAGACTCTTATTTTTACTCGGTTTCTCTGAAAATATTTTCCTCTTTTTCTATTTGAGATCAGAACTTCTATTTCAGATTTCTATTTCAGATCTCTTTTTTATTATGCATGTCCAATTTGAATTCCTGAGTGCGTACAGAAAGGTTTGCCCCAATGGAGCATGAGAATAGATAAAGTCATATGTAGGTTTAGCCCATAAGGTTCTCAAATTCTATTGCTGGAAACTCCACCAATACATTGTAAAGGAAAAGAATGTATAAATAAATGGTGAATTATGTGATTAAAATTAATTCGTCAGCACATAAAGTTGTCACAAATGCAAATGTGAAGGAAAATACATAATTATATTGATTTATACCACAAAGAGCCTATGAATGAATAAATAGACAGTGCACTATAAGCAATTATTTGATACGAATGGTAAGGAAAAATACGCTTGCATTAAACATATTTTAGACTGAGAAGATAATTATCCATTTTATGATGTCATTAACTTTTCCATCCACAAATCTACACTCACACAGCAAGATATGTATAATTCTCCATTACACAATACATCACTAGGTGAAAATCAATACCTGAGAAATGTGACTTAGGAACTTCCTAAATAAATTAATCACAAGTTCTACGCAAAATCTAAATGAAAAGCAATGTCGAAAGGGACTAAGCCTTTCTTATTAAAGACACCTGATTTAAACATGGAAATCCTGATATAAGCTCAACCTCCAATTTATGAAAATGCCTGTTTCCAACAAACAAGAGATTCGAGAAATTTTAAATGAAAATCAATCTAAAATAGGAGATCAAACTTTCTCACACCTTCTCTTACGAATAATGCTTTTTAAAACATTGCAAATAGGAGGTTTTGAGCTCAGAAAAGTCTTTAGCCCCTGACCAAACTTTCCATTAAAGCCACATTGTGATATCACAACAATTCTAGAGTTAACTGTAGCTTTGATCATAAATGTGGTGTGGTAGGCTCTGACTGTGGTTATTGCAGGCACAGATGTGAATTTTGGTCCTATGAATTGGGTCTTGTGGAATTATTGAAATACTTAGACAACATGTCTCCTACCTCTTTTATTGACTCATAGTAAGACTCTTCAATTCTTTTTCCAAAATAATAAACTTTACTTTGATCTACATGAAAACAAAATAAAATAAATGCACAATAGTTTCAATCCAGTATGTTTAAACTTAACTGAACCAAATCCCATGGAATGTCTCATAATTTATGCTAACCCCAACCATGGATATCACATTATGATTATACTTTCTCATTGTTTTTATAACACCTTATGTCATTTTCAATAACTTATCTTATTACAATTAGCTTATAAAAATAAGACAAAATAATAAAAGAATAAAAAAGTTAATATGCTGTGTATCATTGTCATCAGTTAAGTTACTCAGAGCATAAGATATAGACCAAAAAATTCTTAAAAGGAAACAGAAACCACAAGACTCTCTTCACAATGAACTAAGATAAACTAGATGTATAAAACAAACAAATTAGCATATATATTGAAATATTTTTGTAAAAGCATAATTGATAAATATTTGGCTTTCTCCCTACTTCCTATTTATCTCTCTCCTATTTTGTGCTCTCTCTCTCTCTCTCTCTCTCTCTCTCTATGAGTATATATAGCTCTTTTGCAATCATTTTCATTATTTTGTATTAAACTTGTGCATGTCATATGTTTTCACTGTGGTAATGAAAAACAAAGAAAAACAAAAGAAAACTCTTGGCACAAGATTTTTCCTGTTGAGACAATGGGTCCCCTAACAAGAATAGATGATATATTCCTTCATTTTTGCTCATATAAATCTGTGCAATCATATAATCTGAAGCTATCAATAACATCCAAAGCCTAGCAGGTAAATATTTAAACATCATGCTTTGTGCTATATTTTTCCTAATACAATGAACAAGTCAATTACTATACTCATCCTATAAACTTCTCTTTGAGTATAGCCTATCTATGCAACATGAGCTATAACTCTTGGGTGATGTCACTGGTGACCTCCACTTATACATTTGTCATCTCTTCCAGGGTTCATCAACAAATTACATCCTATGCAATGCCACCTTGTGAAGATGCAATGTGCTATCCATGAGGTATTTTATCTTAAATAATATTGATTATGATGCTCTTGTTATGTAGTACCTTATCAGATTACCTGAACCAAAATAGCTACTTAATCCCCACTCCTTCTTCTGCTGTTGGCAGTGATTTTAATGAGCATGTGAATATTGACTTGAAGGTTGGCTTCACATTTAGGATAGACCATTTGAACTTTTCTTTCCACATGGATCAGAGAATGAGTTAACTATGTTATAGGAAAGTTGAATAGATTCAACTCTTTGCATCTTTCCAAGCTAGGCTAATTTGTCCAAACCACACATAACATACAGACCTGTAAAATAAAGCAAATCAATACTGTTATATAAAACCATATGTTTGATATTTCATGCAGTATTGTCATATACATCTGACTGATGTATAGATGAATTTGCCAAGGTATGTACAAGGTTATTCATGAAAACAATAGTGGTAATTCTTATTATTGGAAACAACCCAATACTTTATGAAACAAATTAAGTTTCTGTTGTGGTTTAGAACTACAATGTACCCCAGAGGTCTCATGTTTGCAAAGGCGGAGCTTTAGGAAGATGACTGAAGCATGGGGGCACTGTATTGGTTAGTGGATTATCTATCAATGACTTCGTGCACTGTTGGAGCTGGAGTCTGTTTGGAGGATTGGAACACCAGGGGCATGACCTGGAAGAGTGCATTCTTGCTCCTGGCTCCGTCCTTCTCTCTCTGCCCCTTGGTTGCCTTGGATTGAAGTTTTCCTCATCGGGCTCTTCCATCATGCTTCTTCTGCTTCTGAGTCAACCATCCATAAATGAATCAACTGTGACCCAAATTAGGCCTCTTATCTTTTAAGTTGTTGATCACATTCCTTCTCCTTTTATCCTCCCTTATGCCTTCTCTCACTCTTCATTATTCTTTACCCCTGAGCAGATGATGATATTCTACCTAAGGAAAGGAATTTCCACTTCTTCCGTTGTACTTTCTACTATTGATGGTATGTGCTGGGCTAGGCTAGGTTGTGGCTAGGATGGACGAGAATAAACTGCCAACCTCTACATGCCACTGAGAAACAACCAGAGCTACTCTACTCATTTAACAAATCTTTTGATTTTTTTGTTTCTCCTTCTGGTAATTTTATTAGTTTTCAGACATAGATGATCTATCATAGCGTAAGTGTGTTACATTGGGAAATTAAGACTGTATTAGTCTGCTTTGTATCACTACAATGAAATACCTAGCATGGTCTACTTAAGAGGAACAATTTTTTCACTCATAGTTGTAGAGAATGAAAGTCCAAGATTAGCCTGTCAGTGGCATAAACTTAAATGGATCCTCTTGGAAGTAACTGAGAAAATATATATGCATAAAAATGAGACATAAAAAGAAAAAAGAGTAGAGAATAGTACATAGTGGTCAACAGAAAACTCAATATTTTAGTTTTTTTAGAAATATATTATATTCACTTATTCACAAACAAATATTTTTTCTATGGTCTCAGTGTATGAAATATAGGCACAATATACCAATTATTAAATTTTAGAATATGCACTACAAAAAGAATATAGGCTATCATCATGCTGAGAGAAAAAAATAGTCCAGACCATATATAATGAAAAATTATCTCAACAAGTAGCAAAATTGATTCACATCTGTGACTGCTGGTCAGATCTAGGGCGGGGTTAACCGTTTGCATGTGCTGCTAGTCAGTCATGCTATTCTTGGCAAGTATCTGCAAGGAAAGGGGAATGTGGATGTAAAGAGAGAGAGAAAGAGAGAGAAAGAAAGATTTCATACCAACACCTGGATATGATCAGTTTCCCAATCTTGATCAGAGTGTGTAGAAACTAGTGTCAAACAAATAAAGTTGTACATCCACCCAAGTGTTGAAACTTACACAGTTAAAGGAAAATTAATGAATAAGCTTATGGTAAACTTTGTAGTTCAGCAAGGATCTAACCTAATTAAAGGCAAATGTACTGAAATAATAACAAATTTCAATGTGAAAGAATAGGAGATACTAAATCAGGGAAAGAATGTGTACAGAATTATTAAGTTATAAATGATCACTATGACAATATTGTTTCTTTTTAAATGAATTTTATTTTTTCTTGAAATATACTTTGCATTTGAATTCCTTTTTTTCCTTACCATTTTAATGTGTATGTTGAGGTGCAAATAGGTCATTTTCTTCTCTTTTTCTTACCCTAGAAAAAATAAAGCCGGGCGTGGTGGCGCACGCCTTTAATCTCAACACTCGGGAGGCTGAGGTAGGCGGAGCGTTGTGAGTTCGAGGCCGGCTTGGGCTACAACGCGAGCACAAGGCCGGCCTGAGCTACATAGTGCGACCCTGCCTCAAAAAACTAGGGCCGGGAGTTTGGCTCAGTGCCTTAAGCGCCTGCCCTGGCAGGAGCGAGGTTGTGAGTTCAATCCCCGGTGCCGCAAAAAAAAAAAAAAAAAAATAGCCTTTGTACCTAAGAAATGAAAGTGTAATTTGTCAATTTTTAT
This sequence comes from Dasyprocta punctata, assembly GCA_004363535.1. NCBI lineage: Eukaryota > Metazoa > Chordata > Mammalia > Rodentia > Dasyproctidae > Dasyprocta > Dasyprocta punctata. The sequence continues at coordinate 75,880 of RJWM01003197.1, forward strand.
AACTTCATTCATGAACCCACATAGATACCTGGATATACCCTAAATATATATTCCACTGTGAGTTGGTAAATATGACAATAACATAATAAGAAGAATTATAATGACAATAATGATGATGACACAAAATATGCTTCACATGAAAACTAGTTATAGAGGTTAAACTAGCAAAAGCACGGCCTCATATTTACACATTACAAATGTGACAAAGTTTGCTTATTGAAAATACATACCTTGTGAGAATGCTAATATGATAGCATGAGATTCCTAGTGATGCAGAATTCTTTATGCACAATAACAATACATTGTAATACTGTAAGATAACTTTAAAAATATAAATTAACATAAAACAGGAGGCCAACACGTGCCTGTTGTCTTGCTCCTCCTACCACTGCAGCCAGTAGAACTTCTCTTTCTCTGTGAGCCACATGTTCTACAATGATTCTTCCTGTGAGGAACTTTTTCTCTCTCTGAAAGTGAAAATGTTATCCTATAATATACCTTCTTTAGATTTACCAATTCAATTCAACATGTTTTAACTTGATTGACCAAAACCACCAAAGCCTCCACCACTCATAAAAATATTTACATTTGATAATGCATTACTTTGCCATTTATTGTAACTTAACAGCTTCAGTGAGAAAATAGTTACTTCTTCGATAAATTTTTCCTTTCTTTGAAAAATACTGTTTTGGTTACATTTTTTGCCTAATATCCAAAATTAAGGAAGGAAAGGTTTATTTAGCTCACAGTTTGTAGAGGTTTCAGTTCGTAATCAGCTGGCTCTAATGCAGGGTGGCATGGCACAGAGGAAACATTAAGATGGCAAAAGGTAGCAGAAGCAGCAAGAGCAAAAAGGAGAGGGAAGAGCAAGCCTCTTATCTTCCCTTATATTGTAAGAAGGCTACCTGCCCACATCATCTCTGTGCCCTTCTCTTGCACAGGCTCAGGAAGTTTACAAAGTAAGAATCTCTGTCTCCTGGTAAGTTACTTAGTTAAGCTTCTAAACATCTCAGTTCTCAGATTGACAGAGAGTATCAACCACTACAAATACTTTGCATTTTTATTCCTTTTTTCCTTATCATTTATATGTGCATTTTGAAGTATGTATAGTTCATTGTCATCTCTTTTTTCTCTTGGGTAAAAATCAGACTTTCTAGGAGTGAGTCTACACATTTAGAAATGTTGGGTGATCAGTGTTATGGTTTAGATCTAAAAGATCCCCCAAAACTCCCATATGTTCATAGGCTTTGCTTTCAAAGTAAATTAGATGACGGGAGAGTTATCCATATCAGGGTATAAAATCACTGTTGAGCTTACAGTTGAATATGCTGTTAGGAGGTAGGGCCATGTTAGAATAGGTGGGTCCCTGGGGGCAAATCTTTGTAGTTTATATGCCTCTTTCTTGGTCCTTTTCTTTCTCTGCTGTAGGTTGCTCAGCTTTCTTCTACAGAGACCTTCCACTGTGCAATTTCTGCCTTGAAACCAGTCAACCAAAATAGTGGCCCCAAATAAGCATCTCTTTCTTAAATTATGGGTATAAAGATTTTGTTCCAGCAGTGGAAAAATTAGTACCTGTTGATATGATTGGGACACATTTAAACTTGTTTGTGGGAGAAGTTTAAAAAGATTTGGAGGTATGGTGTAGAGAACACCTATGATGCTGTGAGCAGAAATGTGACTTTTTCCCAGAGTTAAAATGACCACGAGGGCCAGGGATTTAGTTCAGCAGTTCAAGTGCCTGCTTGGTAAGCACAAGGTTGTGAGTTTGATCCCAAGTACCAAATAAACAAAAACAATAAAAAATAAAATAAAATAACCATGAAAGATAAACACTTTGAATCAATTCAGGAAATGAAATCAGCCAAAGCAGTGCAACTAAAGATAAAAAAAATGCTTTCAGAACTGCTTCAGAAAGTGGCAAGTAAAATGGGCTAAGTATGTTACAAGTGAGAGGAGATAATTTGAGGGTGACTAATGACAGTGTAGAAACATCTTTAATTTATGTCTTATTTATTTATTTGTTTATTTATTTGATACCAGGAAGCAACTGTTTTTAATTTAAACATTCCATGTATTTTAAGCACACCTTGTATCTTAATGGCATCTCAAATATTGGCCATACCTCACCTACGCAAAACTCAAGGAAATACAATTGGAGAGCTGTTTAAAAGAACTGGAGAGCTCCAGGGCACCTGCTTACTTAGTGCTGCCTAGAGAAGTACATTCTCAAGTTCAGCCATGGAGGAACTCAAAAGTCAGACAGCTGTCATTCAAGGGAGCCCAGAACCGCTTAAACTGGTGGCAGACCTTAGATCACCCACATGGCACTGGTTTTTCAGGCATGCCAAATGCAAAAGTTACGGGGTCATTGAGGCTTTCATCCAGATTTCAGAAGAAGGCTCAGCAGGCCAAGGTACATCATGTGGCAGTGTCATAGTCTCCCAGAAGTTGATGCATGAAGCAGTGAGAGTAAAGATAAAGCATTGCAAGAAAACATAGAAATTAGGGATGCTGGGGATGTGAAATCTCTGCCAAAGAAAGTCAGTATCAGTGAGAGAGTCACCCTAGGAAAGAATGCCATGTTCGTTTCAACAATTTAGGGCTTATGGGCAGGGCTACCACCTCCCTTTGGAGTTCATAGCTCCCAACCACATGTTCTGCATGCTGCACAAGGATTTGTAAGATTTAATATTTGTCCTAGCAGCAGCAATGGTGGTGATGGTGGAGTGTTCAGTTTTACTTCATTCCAATTCCTTTCTATTCTTCTAGTACTGGTTTTGAGACTGGGGATGTCTACACTGCCTATGTTGAAAATATTGACTTCTTTTTGATTTTTACAGAAACAGCTAAGAGTTTACCTTAATTCTCAGAGGAGACTTTTCAAAGTCTAAAATTTTTAAAGTCTAAAATAAGTAAGCCCTTGCTAATTCTGGCTATGGACTAAGCACATTTTACATAAAGAGATGGATATGAGTCCTGAAGGAGCCAAGGGGAAGGTGTTATCCCTTAGATCTGAAATATCTCCTAAACTGGACCTTGAGAGGTTGTTTGGAGATTCTAGCATGGGAGCGCAGATACTCGTATACCCTTGACTGAGGAATGGTCCTCCTCTACCAGGGCTAGTCGTCCTCTTTGACCGAGCACCCAGCTTCAGGAGGGATGCACATGGACCATTGAGGAAGGTAGAGGACACCCCCTAGCCATCCAGATCAGCCGAATCAACCCTGGCAATCAATGGGGTGACAGATGTCACAACCAGATCGCCGTCACATCCTATCCCCTAAACTGTAATGTGTGATTGGGTCAAAGTGAGTAAAGACATTATATTTATAGCAGATTAAACTGTAGATGAGTTCAAAGTTGATTGTGTGGCTATGTTGTTGAAATGTGAGGATCTAGTGAAGTTGGGTCACTGAAAGTATTCCTTTGAAGAGTCAGTCTCTCTGTCTCTCTCACTCTGGCTCTTTCTGTCTGTCTGCTTCCTGGATGCCATGGTTTGAGTAACTTTCTTCCACCAGATGTTTCCACCATGCCATTTCAATTTAAGCATTGAAACCAGCTGACCATGGAATAAACCCTCCTAAACAATAACTCGAAATAAGACTTTTCTCTTTGAATTGTGGCTGGCATGTATTTGGCCCCAATAATAGGAAAGTGTGCCATGTCCCATGCAGATCTTGAAAAATTCCTGGGTGAAGGACCATGAAGAAATGAAGGCAAGAGTAAAAATGCAGAAAGCTGAGCTCAGATGGAACCCTCTCTCTTGGTGGAGAAAAGAACCACCCAACAACTGCACTGTGTTTATTTATACACTTGGCCTGTTAATGTCAGGTGAAACTCCTCTGCCTAACAACTTGTTCACCTGTCTCGCTGCAGGCGCCCTGTGTTCTCAGGGCTGGCTTTGCTCCAGCCCCACATGCATGTGTAATTGACTTTCAGCTTCAGCCACTCCCCAAAAACCAGAATACTACAGTCAGATAATTATACTGTGTAAAATGGTATTCTGTGCCAGGTAATAGGGAAAAGTACACTTAACAACTGTGTAAAGTAAAAGGCTCAGCCACGTTCTCTTTTAGTATAAGTGCTACCAAAGTGAGAACACTGTTCCTTTGCATTCAAATTTCCCATCACTTTATTTGGCCCTGCCTCTTTCAAATAAAAGTAGATTTAATTAATAAAAATACCCTAAGTATTTGCTAAAAATACTAGTGCACTTTACCAGTATGCATATGTTAAATACACTGAGGGATGCTCTATGTATACTATCCATAGATAGCTTTGATCAGTTCAGTTTCTTCCTATACCTTTCATATTTCAACCAAAATGCCTGTCTCCCTCTACCTGATTCTAAGATGAATATTCAATGACACACGACATGCGACAATTGATCTTAAAAAAATTCCCTTAAGACAAGTCTTCTCTGATGGTTTAGACTTTCCAAGAATACAAGCATCTGTGCATCTGTACAAAGCACAACTTTCCCAATGAAAAGTTGAGGAATATAAAAAAAATGGTCTCACACCATCTGTTGATGTTGGAACATATCCAGTGCAATCCCTGGGCAACCAGAGACAAGAGCAAACCCTAGAGAATGAGACACTTTTGCTTGGAGGGGCACTGACTGTAGAAATGAAATGTCAGTGTTGTACCTTGACAGTATCTACATGAATGAAAAGGGACATTTAAAGAATTAGGATACAAACTGTCTAAAATTAGATGTATAAGTGGTAGAAGGAGCACAAGATAGGGGACAAAGTGAAATGTTCATTGTTGATGTACTAAGGTGCTAAAAATTTAAGAATCATAGTTCAGAGGACAGGGACACATTTTACTGCCTCAGTACCCTATTTTTTGTGAAATATATCAATATTATTTAAAAAGAAAAGACAAAAGTTAATATACATTCACCATTTTGTTTAAATTGCTCAGATCACATCATTTCATGTGATTCTGGCTCCTATTATCTCTATCTAACCTGGATACATTATCATCTATGAATATTAAGGTTTTAAATGACACACTGCCTACAAAGGAGCACTATCCCCGTATGTACACACCCATGGCGAATTCATTGCGATACTGTTGCCCTATGTGACTGCATTATGTTCCTCCTCATATCTTGTTATTGATCCTCTGCAATTCAAAGAAGAGAAGGAAAATTATGTCTTGTTTCCTCAGGCTCTGACTCTATGACTGTTAGTCATGTAGAAAGGCCCTCTATCACTATCTTTTCACTTCTATTCATATGTGAAATCTCAGCATTTCCAAAGGCATTACAAAATAGAAGCTCATGTGGTCTGGCTGGAAGCAAATTTATAAAAATTATGCTTAGAAATCTGAAATGCATATATCATCAGGTAACATGATAAGTCATTTTAATTTCATTAGGCTGACATACTTACTTTATATTTTTCTATGAAGTCTCTTTAGTAATATATTTCTGAAAAATCTGTCTCCCACAGTTTCAACAGGTTTGTCCTATAAAAAGCAATTAAATCTAATTAAAACAGTAATGAAAGATAATCTGCAGCCCTGAATCTCTAGACTATAGTAAATAATGAAGTTTTGAGTGTATATATATATGCATATCAAGTTTTATAGTCCTCCCTAATGAGAGACTCAGATACAACTGAAATAGATCTTCTAAATTTTTAAATAAAATAAAACTGCATTTTAATAAATGATAAAATACATCAACTTGAGTCTGTTTTTATGTGTCATTTCAGTGATAATCTTTCACTAGTCATATGATACTAATTTTTCTCAATTAAATATTGTGTTGTGTTCCTTTTGTTAATAAAGTGTTTGCCTTTTCCACTTAGATAAATAAGGGATCAGAAGAAGTTACCTCCAGTATATTCATTCAAATATTCATCTTAGGAAACCACCAGAGCACAATGTCATCAAAGTGAAGATGTGATTTCATGAACCTGTCTTCTCAGACAAGAGCTGAGAGTGATCATATCTGGTCCCCGCATCACATGGGCACCAGTGACTCATCAAACATTTGAACAGATATGTACCTGCAAGAAAATAAGGACAACTGTAATACCAATGATAAGTCCTCAAGCATAGAATAAAATATCAATAGCCCCGCAACCAAACACAGTCTTATTTGTGATCTTAGAATTGCCTGTGGACATATGTAAGTATGTGAAAAGGGCATATAACATGAGGTGCACAATTCAGTAAAAAAAAATTATTTAATGTGTATTTATGTTTCTCTAGAAAAAACAACACATTTAAATCTGTGTTTATACTTTTAGTATACTTTAAAATATATCTCAGTGTTCACCTTTCTGCATAAGATTTATTTTTTCTACAAACTCATTACATTGATATATTTTCCTCAAACATTTTATATATAACAAAGCATTTTATCATCAGATTGTGATCACATTTTTTGTTTCACCTGTTATGAGGACACAAAGCCATATTATCCTAATATCCACACAAAGCCATGTTTTCCTAATATCCATGGTATTATGTCCATCATTCCAATATTGGAAGTGTCCAGTTAGAGTAATTCAATTCAAGAGAGCTCTATTGGTATTATTTAATACTTTCAAATGACTGCAATATGCTGCATCTTACAGTATGTAATGCTATAATGAGGAAACATTGAGAAGCATATGTACACAAATATTATTAGTTAAATACATTGTTTTAAAATGACTAGTACATAGTAGGCCTTCCATCAACAAGACTGGGCCAAACTAAAGCATTTAATTAGATAAATCATAATTACTTTTAGTACAAGTGAAAAGTATTGTAATACATCATATACAAAACATTCAATAATCCATCTGTATGTTGGCTGATGGTATTTTGGGTGACATGCCTAAATTATAAGCTATACTGCTCATATCTTATGCAATCAAAAGAGAAAAAAAGAGAAGAGAAGAGAAGAGAAGAGAAGAGAAGGGAAGGGAAGGGAAGGGAAGGGAAGGGAAGGGAAGGGAAGGGAAGGGAAGGGAAGGGAAGAGAAGAGAAGAGAAGAGAAGAGAAGAGAAGAGAGAAGAGAAGAGAAGAGAAGAGAAGAGAAGAGAAGAGAAGAGAAGAGAAGAGAAGAGAAGAGAATGACACTGCAGTGTTCGTTAGCATCAGCATCCCAGGGAGGCTCCACACTGGGGTGCCTTTGGAAAGTCAAAGTGAGCACCTCTAGCTTTCTTGGGACTGTGGCAGGCAGAGCATCACATAGTCTCCTCTAGCTGGTGTCAGCCTCCACCTCCCAAGCCCTGATCCTGCCAGGGTCTCCTAGTCCTTTTCTCTCCAAATTTCAGCTTGGTTTTTACTAGGCCAGGAACTCTGAGGCCCAGAATTCCAGTGCCACCTGGGTTCCTGAAAGACATAGCCTTTGCTCCCACCATGTAATATTCTTCACTCCACCTGCCAGGCCCTGAGAGCTTCAGCTGCCAGGCCAGTCCCAAGTCTCCCTCTCTGCCTGGTGTTGGGGAGGTGTTTGACTAAGACAGGCTCACCTGGCTGTGTCTCACCCACTCCAGGCCTCTCTTTTGGCAGCCATGGAGCCCACTAAATTTCCCTCTAGCTTAAGTTCTGACCATGTATGCAACCCTCTTGTTTCTGTGGTCCCCAGCATTTAGCATTTCCAGCCCTGCTGGCACCGCTGTCTGGGTTTGTCTTGTCCCTGTCATACCCAGGTCCTGGGTAGCTTTTCTGGGCAAGTATTTCAGACTTCACATACCATATCCCTCCAGAGAACTGCTGCATCCAAACAGGTGGTTCTGTCTATGCAGGGAAGCTAGAAGCAACTTCCTTTAGCTGGATTTTTCTCAGAAAGACTTCCTAAATTTTATACACTGGTGCATTTTCCAACTTGTGCTGCAGGCTTCACTGGTGGCCACATTTCTTTCAGTCACTCTTATCATTGGATTTGACCAGCTAGCAAATGCTATTTCATTAAAACTCGGCATCACTGGCTGAGCTCTCTTCTACCCTGAGCACCTGCATGTTTACTGACCTGGGAGAGTGCCTCGGAAGGATGTGCGAACGCTGCTGTCTCTACCATGACGAATCTGAAAGCAAGTTTGGTTTGGTTTGGTTTTCTTGCCTTTCCCCTCACCACTAGTTTCAGTTTTCAATAAAAATGAGACCTGCTGGCAGGTTTTGTGGCATGAGAGGAAAATAAGACTCAGCAGCTATAAATCTGATGGAAGGTTCTTCTTTGCTTATGGAATCTTACAACAGTTAGCATTCAGAGAGATGATACATCATTATATTGACATCTCTGTCATATTCATCTAGCTGTATACTTGCAACAGGTTTAATTCTATCATTTTAGGTGTATTACATTTTAGTAAATTTCATTAAAAATTTTAAGTAAACAAGAGTTTCCTTGATTTGGTATTCATTTTCCATCGTTACTTCCTCTGTCATCTGCAGACTGCAGAGGAGTGAATGGCTTCTTGGTCTTTCAGATGCTATTGAATACAATTCACATGCTTATTATGAGACATATCATTGCTGAAACTGCAAGACATCCATGTTAGCAAATGAGTTCTCTGGTTAAAAAAAGACCCACATGAGGTGAGGACAAAGCACCTAACTTAATGAAGGTGTGTTTCACATATATGTCTGTAACACCTTCATGTAGGGTGACAAAAAGAAGCTTAGAGAATATAGAGTTTCTGTCCAAAAAGCACCAATATGTTTTCTGAAGAGATCGAAATAACATTTACAAGAGGGTTTGTAAGTCAATGCCAAACATGTATAAATATGATAGTAAATTATCACAGTTTCACCAATTAGCATAACCAATAACTTTCTCTTCCTTCATCAGCAATACTCAGGAAATGTGCTACTACAAATTAGTCTTACTTCAGGAAAACCACACACAATCCACAATAATAACAATAGAAAAAAACAAAAACCTTCTTATGGAGAAATGGAAATAAAACAATACAGAAATAACTATGAGATGTTCACTTTCATGCTGTGCAGTATACGACATAGAGAGGTTATAGGTGTTTACCTAAATATAGAGTGAGCTGGACCTCAAAAATAGAACAAGAGATTCATCTTAGAGACCCATAAACTGATCAGGGAATTCTGACATAGGCGTAAAATTATTTCAGTTATGAGGGCACTATTTTTCCAATAGAGATACCTAAGACCTTACGTAAAGCACGTTAGTGAGATAATACGATGCTTCACTTCCTGTGGTTTTCCCCACCCTCCGCCAAGCAGGTATAAAAGGCCTTGGCAGAAGATGACAACAACACTCAAATATCTACTTCCTGATCCCCAACTGAACAGCCCACTCCTGACACCATGTGCTACTACAGCAACTACTATGGTGGCCTGGGCTACAGCTATGGAGGCCTAGGCTGTGGCTACAGCTGTGGCTATGGCTGTGGTGGCTATGGTGGCTATGGTTACGGCTGTTGCCGCCCCCTGTGCTGTAGAAGATACTGGTCCTATGGCTTCTACTGAGGAATTCCCACAGAAGCATAATGTCTCAGGCTAAAATTATCTCTACATACACAAAACATTTAGTTTCTTTCAAAACTTAAACAGAAAATATTACACAAAACATTCATCAGACACAAAAATATTTAGTTTTTTTTAAACACTAACTATATGATAAACTAAGTAAAATGAAAGCAATGCGATATGTCATTTAGAGTCATCATTGAGGGACCAAAGAAGTTTTTGAAAAGTAGGCTTAAATTAAAGAGTTCTTGTTTCTAGAGGCTGACAAGAGGTTGATGGGAAAAAGTATCCAGTACATTTTTTTTCTTCTGAGCTGACAAAGTATAATTGGAGACATGGTCACATTCTTAAAAACAGTGTGTTCATGGACGATAGCATTTAACACAGAGTCAGATGTCTTCCTGGGATATTTAAAATTTCTCAAGTTGCCCTTATCAGTTTTCTATGTGAATAAGCAAAATCATTTGAAAAATAGAAAGATATATTAAGGTGATAAGAAAATTAAAACTGGAGTCCAGGACCTGCTAAGATGCAACATCCTTAAAAGAAAGAGATGAAGGAGTAACCCCAACAGGCTAGGCTAAAACTGTTGACAGATCAGAAATAGAATTCCTGAAGTTTAATTTCATGTTAATCTTCCATTGAATCAGGATGACCTGACCTTTTCTAATACTGTAGAAGCAGCAAGCTAAAGTTTCATGGTGAAATATTTCAGGAACATTATCTTTGGATGTCTTCTGAGGTGTTGTCTTGCTTAAATGCAAGGATATGAATGTCAGAATTTTCTCAGGCAGGGAATACAGCTCAGCTGCATGAATGCTTGCCTGGCAAGTACAAGGTCCTGAGTTCAATTCCTGGTGCCAAAAAAATAAAAAATAAAAAAGACTCTGTCTCGAGAATTTTTCATCTCTGCTTCTATGTAAGCTGCTTCAATGAGAATCAGAAGCCACTACTCTATTTGATTTGTCTATCAGTTATATTCACATGTCAACCTTTTCAATGACACTGTGGTCACCAAAAGAATCCTTTTCCTACCACTGTAACAACCCTTTTCCTTCTTTTTATTGATACCCTAAGTTTAGACTGAGTTACTTAGTACTGTGACCCAGGAAGGAGAATCTGTGGCCTAATCCTCAGATAAAACGATCTACACCTCACATGGCATGGAAGAGCAGATATGGTTACCATTGAATCCCCTATCTCAAGGTTGCTGATGTGCTGGGGTTCGATCCTAACAGCTTCCTAAAGACCCTCCTGTCTCCCCAATTCAGCTCAACAGTCTCCAATGTGCTGAGTATTTGACTCCCTCTGGTAAATTTTTCCTTTGAAATACTTTCCAAAATGTTCTCACATATTCTTTTATTTTCTTAGGAAATAATTTCCATATTTGGAAGTGACAACACAACACAATATTGATTAGATAACTTTCCTAATATTTTAAAAATCAACATATGAATGAAATTCTGATGAACCAAAATATATGCTAAAGATTTACACATTTGAAAAATCTTACTTAAAAAAACATTTTTTACCTGCTGAAAAAAATTAATTTATTTTTCAATTCAAAAGAAAAAAAAAGATTTTATTTTACTTTTAAAACAACGAGGGATTTTCCATTTCTTCTTTTATAAGATCTAATAATGAAATGAGATATAAGGAGAGTAATAGATTTCAATGAACAAAAGTCTTAAAACGATTAGCATATGGTAGACAGAGCAATAGATATCACAAAATTATACACAATATTGATTAGATACGTTCCCTATTATTTTAAAAATCAGCAGAATGAATGAAATTCTGACTGACCAAAACACACTCTAAACATTTACACACTTGAAAAATGTATCTTCTTTGAAATAAACAAATAGTTTGTCCATAAGGTCAGACTAAATGTCCACTGTACACACATATGATAGCAATGACACCAAATTATTAATCACACAGTTTGTCAAGAGAAATGGTCAGAAAATAAGTTGCCACAGAGAAGATGTTTCAAGAAGGAAAGGAAATGGAAGGAAAGAAATGAAAGGAGAAGGGAGAGAAGGAACAAAAGGAGAGGGGAGGGAAAAGAAAGGGAATGGGTCCCTGCGGAGGAGCTGAAACCAAAGGAAAATAAAAACTGAGATACCTACAGCATTTTCATGATTTGCATCATACCATGTAGTCAGATCACATGTGCACAATTAACTAAATACAGAATGTACCAGATCCTTGAAAATATATCAAGAGTTGACATAGCAGCAAAATCATCTCTGTTATGAGGGCCTTGTTTCCTCAATAAGCATGTGCTTATGTCATCCTCTGAAGCTTAGTGGTGAGATGATGTGCTGCTGCACTGCCTGTGGTTTTCCCCACCCTCCACCTACAGGTATAAAAGGTGCCAGGCTGACAGTGACATTCAGACACAAGACATCTGCTTCCTGATCCTCAACAGAAGAGTCCACTTCTGACACCATGTGCTACTACGGCAACTACTATGGTGGCCTGGGCTATGGTTATGGAGGCCTAGGTTGTGGCTATGGCTGTGGTGGCTATGGTGGCTATGGGTATGGCTGTGGCCGCCCCCTGTGCTGTAGAAGATACTGGTCCTATGGCTTCTACTGAGGAATTCTTGCAGCACTCAATGTATTGGCTGTAACCTCCTTTAATTAACTGAAATGATCTCCAATTTTCTTCACATGAGAAATTTTTAAATATCTTCATAAACAACTATTCGAAAAATGCAGTTTTGATTTATCAGTATCTTTCAGGTTCTTTGATAATTTGTAGAAAAATTTCGTATTATGATTGTATGCAATATATGATCAATTTTACTCTAATTTCTATGTAAAAATGTATTATTGAATAAATTATTACAAATACAGCTTTGTTGTCATTGTACTACATTGCATTGTTCATATGTTTTTGCATTTGTGTATGGTGTGTGGTTGTAGTTTGGGATAGAAAAAAAGAGACAAAAAAGGTTGAGAGAGAGAGCAAGCTCTTTAAAAATAATTAGCTGTCTAAAACTGAACAAGGTAAAATATCAATTCTCTGTGAAAGACCATACGAGTTTGTTTCTACATATCTTTTAACCTCCCCTACTATTTCTGTTTGCTTATGCTCTTCACCTAAACTTTAAAAATAGCTATTTCTACAATAATATCTATATGCACATCAGGGCAGTTAAAATTGTATCTCTTTGAATTGTACCATTTGCAGCACCACTTGTAAGATTGTGTCAGCTTGATCTCTGTCTCCTGTTTCTCAATTTTTAAAAAATTTTCTGCCTAAAGGACGACTATTGAAGTTATCATATTGAAATAGTTGCAAAACTAATGATATTCTGTCAAAATGGCTGCAAACAGCAATCTCAAAATTTATTATAATTATCTAGAAAAATTTACACGTACTATATATAGCAAAAATAATTTTTTATGAAGTCGTGATGTATTTGATCAATAACAAACTAGCACTGATTTTTTTTATTACTGAGAAACCTGGTCTTCATCAACTTTATATTCTTAGGAATCCTAATTGTCTTCATATTAAAATTATTTCCACCCTTAAAGAAACTAGGTTTTATTTCAGAAACACACATAGGACATCAAATGCAATGAAATGCTGGTAGGAAAAGTAAATACTAAGTGGCCCAAGATTGTGAAGATGGAGAATTTTTTTTTTTTTTTCTGAAGCACCAGGAATCAGACTCACAACCTCACACCTGCCAGACAGGTGCTTTAGAACTGAGCCAAACTCCTGGCCCTAGTTTTTTGAGGCAGGGTCGCACTATGTAGCCCAAGCCGACCTCGAACTCACAACGCTCCTCCTACCTCAGCCTCCTGAGTGCTGGGATTAAAAGTGTGCACCACCATGCCCGGCTATGATGGAGAAATTTTGGAAAAGTGTATTCCACCGTCGTTGATGCTGGAAGAGGAGGATGAGTCTATGGGAAGAAGACAAGGAGCAAAATTTTGGATGCTAATCCCTCCATAGGTAGCAAATCAGCCAGAGATGAAAGAAAACACGATCCTGGGCCAGCGATGTAGCTCAGTGGCACAAGTGCATGCCTGGCAAGCACGAGGTCATGAGTCTGACCCCTGGAGTAAAAAAAAAATCCTGTAAAAATGGACATTTAAAGTATAAAATAATGTTTCTCCTTGAGATACTTTACAAATTCTGAAACTGCATCGATCTATCTGTTTCCTAAAGGAACAACCAAAGTTATTCGAAAATTAGAAATTGTGTTCACATAAAGGTGATGAGAAAGTAAGCACTAGAGTTCTGAATTTGCTGAGTCTCCTTAGCTGAAGACGATTACATGCTATCCTGTGGGCCCAAACAGAAGTAGACTGATCCTTGTGAGGAACTTTATTTTATGCTAATCTTTGCTTGAATTAGAGCAAACACATGTTTTCTTTGTCCTTGCCTTTTTTTTTTCTTTTCGATAAAACTTACTCTATCCAAGATGATGCACATCTTCTGAGCTCCAGGGATCCTGCTACCTCAGTTTGCAAAGTAAATGAACTAATCACAAGCAAGTATCTCTACATTCAGCTCCATAAGAAAATCCAATATATTCTAAGAACCAAGGAGCAAATACAAAAATATTTATGGTGAAATTTGGTGCTATCCCAGATCTTTTATAATTTCAATAAATAAACTGAGTTTATGAAACCCTATGGTAGCATGTAAAAGAAGTAACAGATCATAAAACTAAAACATGAACAACATTTTGCAGTTTGCAGACCAGAAATACAAAAATAGACATAACTGATTAATACAATTAAAGGAAAAGTGCTAAATCTATATAAAATCTGCAGAACTTTAATGCAGAAACAAATTTAAATTCTATTTCTTAAAGAAGTGAGAAATATGGTTAAGAACTCAATAGACTTAGGTGAAATATTAAACTGAAATGTACATTGATAAAACATAGTCAACTGAAATAAAAATAAGAAAAATTAGAATGTATAATTCCAGAGTATTAACTTTTCTTTTTCAATAGCTAATGCATTTAGTAATATAATCATTTTAACTGTCCTGTGTGTACCTATTTATAAATTTATGTCTTTCTCCTTTTCCCTTCCTTCCTTCCTCCCTTCCCCTTAGAATACCTCTTGTTATCATTAAAATAACTGCCCATATCATCAGGTCTAATATAATCAAACAAGATAGTGCATAATGAAACCAATAAAGAATAAAAGAATGGTCACAAAGAAGAGAAACAAAAAACTAAAGGGATCAACAAACAACAACAACATATCCAATATTGTACCATTATAGGTTTATGAAATGAGATGATTGGAATTTTACAGTAGTTGTGACATTGCATATTGTTACTCATGATTTGATAAATTTGCATGTCTATCTGTCAATCTGAACAACCCCTATGAAGGTAACCATATGCAATATTGTAACTACTGCCAAATTTCAACCATCTCATTGTGTAAACCTACAATGTTATCGTACCAGATTTGTTGTTGTCATTTGTCTGTCTTTTTTGCTTTTTGTTACTGTCTTCTGTGTCCATTTTTTCTTAAATAAAAAAATATAGAATTCCAGGGTATTAAATATGTGTTGAATCTCCTGAAAATATAAAACATACATGTAAATGGAGTTCAATAGTGGAAGAAAAGTAAGCCAAAAACCATTTTTAATAGCAAATTATTGTATATTCTTCAAAACTGTTGAAAGATACCACTGCACAGATTTTAAAAACTCTTCACTGCCAAGAAGAAAAATGCCAATTAAAGCCACATGCGTATATAACTTACTAGCTGAAAATTATGTGCAAACTCAAAATTTTAATTTAGATAAATGAAAGGAATATGCTACTTATAAAGAAAAACAGTAAGTCTGACACCAGGCCTCCTCAAGAGACAAAAATGGGGCTAGAAGAAAGTGTAAGGATATATTTAGCATGGATTATGAATAATCATCAATTTATAATTTCACACAATCAAAATTTCCCATTTAATAAAATTCAATGAACAATCCTATTAACAAAACATAAAATATTTACCTTCAATGAAATGAAAGCAAAAGTTTGTAGACAGTGAGAAAATACATCTTTTCAAATGTGTAATATTAAGAAATGATAGATTGAGACAAAAGAAAGTGATCGAATTGAGACAATACAAGAATGTTCACAAAATAGTAACATTAACCAGAAATACAACAGAATATGGATTTGTACATATATGACTATAATAATTTTTAATGTTTCAATATACAGAAAATGAATGATAAGAATTATCATAAAAGACTAAAAGACTAAGCATAAATGAAAGCTACCTCCAAGGTTGTAAGGTAATTAGGAAAGAAAAAATAATTACATACTGCAACTGACTTTACTCAATCAGTGAAGTTGAAAGAGAAAATTTTTAAAAAGTTTTGTGAGTAGTGAGACTGGAGGCAAAAAGTTGAACTTTGGAAAACTGATAATCTCTTCCATAACACGTGATACTGGTTCTAGGAATATGGCCAACTCATGTGTAGTTTTTGTAGATCTGTCCAGGGTTAGTATTTTAGGTTTTGCGTGCTTTATGTATGGCCTCTCTCAATGTTCAGTTCTGCCATTATAGTGTCAAAGCAGTTTAATGCGAGTAAATAAATAGATGTGAATTTTTTCCAATAAAATATCATTTAATAATAAATACTGGACAAGACTTCATCTATCCTTTCATCTATTATTCAGTAGAAATTATTCATTCTTCTCTCCCAGTACGGCAGGATTCTACATTTCTTCCTCTTTGAATGTGGTTACCAACGTCATTTTTTTTTTAGTTTCCTGTGGACACTGTATTTTTGTGGCCCCCCTGCCTCTGTGGTTAGCCATATTTTCTGCATTATCAGTAGATCTGCATCAGTTAACATCACCATTATTTAATAAAGCACCTACCATCTGAAACTTAAACGAGAAGATGTTTAGTTTTGCTCACAACTCAGGGGACCCAGGGCTTCCGTAGCTGGCCCCAAGTCAGAAACATCATCATTAAGTGTTTGGCAGAGAAAAGCAGTGAAGCTACTCACCGAATGGCAGCCCTGAAGCAGAGGGAAGGAACCAAGGAAGCAGAGATAGGCCCTAAAGACACATTGCTGAGTGACACAGATCTTCCAACCAAGTTCCACATCTTGACAACATCCACCCATGAATACATCAGTGGGTTAATCCACAGATAAGTAGAGTTCCCATGGCCCAATCACATTCCCAAAGTCCCACATCTGGATTAATACTTATGTGCCTAGAGTCATACCTACATAGGTGTGCTGGTACACAGTACTTGGCACACAGTACTTGGATGAAGATGTTTTCCATTCATTTCAAGATTTATCTGTTATGATTTCTGCTATTATTTTTAATTTTTACCTGAAGATTCTCTGTTGCACTGTCAATTCATGGAAGATCAGAGTCACTTGTAGAAGACTTGAAACAAATCAACAACTTCAGCTAAATCCAGATTATGTTGGACAAGTCGCTGCCTAACTGGGTTACTGTGGTACATTTTTTTTACAATTTATGAGTCAGTAGTGGTACATTATGATTAATCATAGTCTACCAAGTCCAGCACAGCTCTCAAAATTCCCAGGGTAAAGGAAGACAGAAGATGAAAAACTGAAGACAAGAGTCAGAATGCAGAAAGCTGAGGTCAGGTGGAGCCCTCTCTCCAGAGATGTGAGAAAAGGAACTGCTCTATGACTGCAGCCCATTTATTTGAACACTCGGGAGGCTATTCCTAGTTGAAACCCCTCTGCCTAGAAACTTGATTGCTTAGCTTGCCTAGAGGTGCTTTGCTTACTCATTTGGAGCAGCTTGTTTAGGTGGCTCACCTGGGGCACTCCTACAACAGTGTGCAGTTTATATTGCGTTGCATTTTCTGTGAGACTGAAATTGTATAATAACATATCCACAGAATTACAGTACAACATCATACAGAGTATTTTCATTGGGTTGAACACATCCCTGGCTTCAGCCATTTACCCTTCCCTACTGTCACCAAAATGCTTGGTTAACCATCAACAATATTATCAGCTAAATAGTTTTATTTTCCAGATGTTGCTTAATTAACATCACATGGTAAGTAATGTTTTCAGATTGTTTTCTTTAACATAGCAACATGCATTTAGGTCCCCACCATATCTTTTCATGTTTTGATAGCTGGTTTCTTTTAAGTACTGAGCAATATTCACTTCTTAGATATACCATAGTTTATTTTAATGTGGAATATTGGGACTGGTTCTAATTTTTGGCAATTACAAGCAGCTTCTATACACATTTATGTACAGGTTTGGATATGGATGTACATTTTCAACTCCTTCGGGTAAGTACCATGGAGTGCTTTTGCCTGCAAAATGAAAGTATGTCTAGTTTTGTATAAAACTATGAAACTCTCTTCCAAAGTAGTTGTATTATTTTGCAGAGTTCATAAGCAAAACACAAACTGCCAGTAAGTACTTCAAAGAATCAACAACTGGGATCTCAGCTTATTGAAAAGTTTTGCACATCAAAAGAAATCACCAAAAGAGTAAAAAGAAAACCCACAGAGTGGGAAAAATTTTAGCCAACTGTCCCTCAGACAAAGGACTTCTATCTAGAACATATAAAGAATTGAAAAACATCAGGCCCCTCAAATTCAAAGACTGAATCCAAAAATGGGCAACTGAGATGAACAGTCCTTTTTTTTTTTTTTTTTTGCGGAACCGGGGATCAAACTCACAGCCTCAGGCCTGCCAGACAGGCGCTTAAGCTGTTGAGCCAAACTCACAGCCCTTGAGATGAACACTTCTTGAATGAATAAATACAAATGGCAAACAAATATATGAAGAAATGTTCAACATCACTGATCATTCAAGAAATGCTAATTAAAGAACACTGACATTCCATCTCACTCCAGAAAGAATAGCCATCATCAAGAAATCAACAAATAAATGTTAGCAGGGCTGTGAGGAAAATGGAGCACTTCTTACTATTGGTGGGAGTGTAGCCTGGTAAAACCACTGAAGAAATCAGTGTGGAGATTGCTTTAAAAACTAGGATTGGAGGTCCCATTCAATTCAGCTATTCCCCTTCTGGATATTTTCCCAGAAGAATTAAAAACATCATGTCACAGCAATATACATGCACCCATGTTTATAGCAGCACAATTTCTAACAGTTAAATCTTTGAAACAATCCAAATGACCATCAAACATGGAATGGATAAAAAAATGTAGGATATTTTTAGACAATGGAGTATTACTCAGCTATAAAGAAGAATAAACTTGAGGTTTTTATAGGTAAATGGTTGCAACTGGAGACCATACTCATAAGTAAAATAAATCAGACTCATATGTGTAAATATCGTATTGCCTCCCTATGTACAATAGATATTCTGAAAATGAAAGACAATAAAAGTGCTCAAAAGGAAAGAACAACTGTGATAGGGGAAAGGAGACAAAAGACATTCCATTCTATCTAGTCCTTCCCCTTGTAGACATCTTTCTAAAACGTTTAAAGACATCGTATTACAGTGACATGTGCATGCCCATGTCTATAGCAGCCCAATTCATAATGCCTAAATCTTGGAACGAGCCCACATCTATCAACAGAAGAGTGCATCAGTAATTTGTGGTATTGATACATAATTTGTGGTATCTATACAAAAAGGATAAATTTGAATCGTTCATAGGAAAATGGAAGCAATTTGAAAATATAACGTTAAGTGAAATAAGTCACACGCAGATGCCTAAGTACTGTTTTTGTTCTCATATGAGAAATCCAAAGCAAAAATAAAATAACAAGCAAAATAAAACACAGATATAAGGAAACAGGAAAATAGGTCTTTTGCAAATGGGACGGGGACCAAGAGATGGAGTACGGAGGAGATGGAATGCGGGAAACACGGAAAGAACTGACGTTTCGTACATCTGCTAACAACCCACTATGAATGTAGTTATTAGGCATTGCAAACATGACATGAAGAGTAAGTAAAAATGTGGAAAGGGACATAAGATGGAAGGAATAAAGAGGGGGAGAATAGAAGGAGGGAAAAATCAGTCTTTAATTTTATTAAATGGGTTTTTGCTCTGTAGAAATAGCCATGTAAAATTTGCATTTTTCCTGTTAATTTGATCAGTCATGTTGATTTGAAAACTTTCTTGTTTATTGTAAAATAATTTTCCACTTAAAGAAAAGTTACAAAAACGTTACAAAATATTGTTCTATCCCCCAAACCATTTGTGAATAACCTTAGACATGATGCCTTACCACTCCAGAGTGCTTTCAGAGGACTCACTGCCCACATCCAGTGGAGAACTGTCCCCTCCATCACCCTGAAACAACCATTCAAACCAAGAAAAGAACTGTGGTAGATACTACACGTAAGCTTTAGACCGCATCCAGTTTCTGAAATTGTCCTTTGTAGTAAAATGATTCAGCACTGGGCTGTACACTGGATTCGGTTATTTTCACATTAATCTCTTTTAGTCTTGACTAGTTCCTGATTATTTCTTTGATTTTCATTACCTTCACATTATTTAGGCTGTAGACAAGCTATTTTGAAAACTATCACTAGTTTTGGATTTTTCTGTTTTGCTCGTGGTTAGATCTTGGTTTTTATTTGTTGCAGGACTATTTAAGCAATGGTGGTGTGTTCCTCCTATTATCTTTTGTCAGACAGTGCATAATTGTAATTCATTCCATTACTAAAAATGTTAACCAGAATTCATTATAGTAGCACTTTCCACTTTTACCCAAATCCTTTGCTGCTTTGTAATTTACATTAAGATTTTTACAATGACTTATCCTGAGACTATGTAAATATTTTCCATCAATTATTCGCCTAAGAGTTTCAGTACCTAGTGAAATTTTTGGACTGAACTGATTTTTGCAGCAACTGTTGTCAAATGCTGATTTTTCTCAGTATTTTCTCAATTCTAAATACATCACTTGGAATTCTACTGTAAGGAAAAGCTTCTACCTCTTCCTATTTAATAGTTTATTTCCACAGATATCCTCTTAGTATTAATTGATTAATATTTTATGAAATAGGTTACAATGTGTTTAACCATGGTACTATCATGAGTATCATTGGCAAAATGATAAAATCTAAGTTATTTTTTCTGTTCCTATGTAGGTGCACTACATGCACTCATCATGTTTTGAGAGCATTTTTAGCACAAAAGATGTTTTATTGCCATCTGTTAGTTTTACTCCCCAGCATCAGTATTAATAAATTTTCCCAAACTGGTTCATTATCTTTCTTTTTTTTTTTTTTACTGAGGAAAACTATTTTAAAAGAAAGATCTGGGAAATGGATGTGGTTATTGTTTTTGAGGCGTTGCTATTCCCAAGTGTCCTAAGAAGCCAAATTATCAAATTATAGAGTATATGCATCTATGTACATAGATTTATTTTAGTTACAGCAGCACTTCTATCATTATTTTTATTCTACAGACAGCTAGCTATGTATCTATATTAGATATGTATCTGTGTAACAGACCTATACCGCTGTGCTCCAAATAGCCTGGCTCCACTGCATTCAGAATGAACTTACCCACATGATACTAGACCGAATAGAACCACATCTAGAAAGCACCAATAGAAACCAGTCACTAACATCTGGAAGTAGTAACTCCTTCAAATATGCGAACATCAGTGTAAGGTTTAAAGAACATATTGAATCCAGGAAATATGGTAGATGGATTATAAGATTTTAGTAATTAATCAAAGATATTGAGAACTATGGATTTTCTGAAAAAAAAACCTTAAAATAATTGTAAATAATCTGCAAGCTGCAAGATAGCACAAACAGATTACACAGGAAATTCAAGAAAAATACGTGGCCATAGTTGCACAGTAACAGAAATCACAAAAAGAAAATTATAGAACTCCTGAAGATGAAGAATATGATAAATAAAATGAACAAAATGGAAGAAATCTAAAAGAGCAGACAATCAAGTGGAAAGAAGAATAAAAATCTGACACACAGGTATTAAAGTTATTCAGAAAAAAAGAAAAGTGGAATTTAAAAAGTCATATGCCATGAAATACAATGAAGAGGATAAATATAAATAATTGTATTATAATATAATAATATATTATAAACCATAATTGTATATTATATGTATAATGGTAGTTTTAAAAGGAGACAAATGCTAAGGCAAAAACTTATTTAAATGTGTAATGACTGAAAACTCCAAAAATTTAGGGAAGAATTTAAAATTCCAGATTAAAGAAACATGCACGCACAAAATTCTGTTGACCACAAAAGGTTCTACAATGAGACAACTTGTATTTAATTATTCAAGTTAAAGACAAAGATAAGCACGAGGTCCTGAGTTTGAATCCCAGTACCAAAAAAAAAAAAAGACAGATTTTTGAAAACAGGAAAAGAAAAGTGACTCATCACACATTCTAGAAGCTCCATAAAAATTTAAACCAATTTCTCAGCAGACAGCTTTCATATCAGGAGTAGGTAAATTGAAATTCTAATGTACTAAACAAAAAAAAAATGAGAGATACTAATCAAGAATGTAATGCCCAGCAAACCTACTGTTTTAAAATGAAGGAGAATTAACACTAAGAATAAACAAAATTCCAGCGAATTTGCTGTTGCTGGGTCTGTCTAACAAGAAGTAAGACAATTCTACAAATTATTTTTTTAAAGTGCAAACAACAATATGAAAACATAAATTACACTGGTATAGGTAAATATAAAAACAAATACAGAATTATGTTAAATTACAATGTGCTTTTACTGTTTTACCCTTGTTTTTTAAAAATAAAGGAAAAGTATGAAGAATAATTATAACAACAGTTTGTTAATATATGCATAATAAAAAAAGCATATTTTGACAATAGGAACACAACTCATGTTATAAGTGAGTACAACTGTAAAGAGTTTGTATACAACAGAAGTTGTTATCAAATTAAAATACACGCGTATACCTCCAAGCTATTTTTTAAGTGTTAGGAAATTCACAAAGAAAACAAACATACAATAAACATATAATCATATATAAAACATAAGAAAGATAATTAAAATAAATCCATATAAAAATCAAATAATAAAGAAGGGATCAAGCTAAAAAATAGGAAACAGAGTTCAAACAAAAAGAAATGAATGAACAAAGCATTATGTTTTCACCTAAAAATAATTAATGTAACTATAACTGGGTGAATAGTCTCACTGTAAAGCCATAAAGTGACTGAATGCCATAAGAAGGTAATACATAAGTTTCAGGAATATAGCATCTCTAAGAGACTCTCTTGAGGTTTAAGAACATGCACTGATTGAAATGCAAGGAATGGAAAAAATTATTCCTTTCAAATGGTTACCAAAAAGGTAGGGATAACTATATTTATAAAAAACAAATAGAAATTCAAAGCATCTCTAAAAATTAAGGTTATTATGCAATAGTTAATAGTCATCTGAATAGAATGGTCAACAGCTATAAGCATACACACATCATACATCAGAGGACCTATATATACAAAGAAAATAATGATGCATTTGAAAAAATAAATATACCAATCATAGGAAGCTCCACTTACTAATTGGATAGAACCCTGACAAATGATAAAAAATGAAACAACTGACTTGAATAGCATTACAAATCAAATGGAGCTAACAGTCATGTGATGAACATTTTACCCAAAAGAAGATAATGGATATTCTTCTCAGGCGCACATGGAACATTTTCCAGGATCGATCATATCAAAAACCAATACTAAACAAATGTAATAAAAATAAAAATATTCCCAGTTATATTTTTCAAAACTAATAGAAGGAAACTAGAAATCAGTAGCAGCAAGGAAATGGGAAAGTCACATATAGACAAAGTAAACAACATATTATTGAATGCCCATTGGATCGAAATGAAAATC
This sequence comes from Dasyprocta punctata, assembly GCA_004363535.1. Taxonomy (NCBI): domain Eukaryota; kingdom Metazoa; phylum Chordata; class Mammalia; order Rodentia; family Dasyproctidae; genus Dasyprocta; species Dasyprocta punctata. Next base: position 99,181 of record RJWM01003197.1, read on the forward strand.
AAAACTGTATTCAAAGACTAGAGACAAATAAAAACATAAGTACACCACAGCAAGATGTATACAATGCAACAACATCCACGATAAGAGGGAAATTACAAAAATAAATACCAACACAAAAAAAGAATAAAGCTATGAAGTAAATATACTAAATTCACATCTAAAGGCACAGAATGGTTCAATTAGAAAATACTCGTGCTAAATTTGATCCCCAGAACTGCAGGAAAGAAACAAAAAAGAATAATTTAAGATGAAAGTTCATAGAAGGAGGGAAATAATAATAAATAGAATGAAATTTGTGCATCAAATGTGATGTCACAAGATGACTAACTAGAGGTGGATGGCACAATTCCTTCCACAAGAAGGAGAGGTTCAAAATACAGGGGGAAAATCAACTACTGATACACTGGAATGCTTGAGGCAGAGCATCAAAATGTAGTGGAGATTTCCTAGAAATGTTGAACCATAGAAACCTGCAGAATGGCGTTATAAAACCTAAGCACAGAGTTTGTACTGTCTCCTCTCTCCAGTGAAGATCCACCCTGAACCAAAGCAACTTAATATGGCATGGAAAGGGATAGACAGGGATTGGAGCACACACACTAATAGCGTAAATATTTAAATAGCTTGTGTCTTGAGAAGCCTGCAGACTTCACTGGGCTTGGCCAGTTTGGAGGGAATCCATAGCACTGCATTGGCCCAGAAAAAGGGCCCAGCCTATACTCTATGCTCACTCCCACCCACACTACTCCTACACAGTAATGTCCTCAGATGTTGTTCTAGTTTCCTTTGAAGCAGAGGCTATGGCTGAAACAACTCAATTGACTCAGTCCTTTAAACTAGAGTAACATGAGTGTTCACAACCACCCAACCTCATTCCATGGCAGAAAGAAGAAAGCTCACACTGAGACAACAGTGACTTTCCAAAGCCACTGGAGGACATCTCAGACAGTTACAGGCGTACCTGCTCAGGAAATTTAGGATGGTCCAGTCCTCACCAGTATATCAACTAATATACAAACCAACTAATATAATATGTCATGATTTATAGATTGAAATGAAAATTTAATCATCTCACACAATGCCAAAAATATCTGAGAAAACTTGAAAGACATTTGTGATAAAGCTCTAAGTTAGATAGGTAAGGAACCGATCATATAAAAATGAAAGCCATATAAGAAAGTTCTACTGATAGCAACATAATCATGGAGGAATCTTTTCCCTAAGACTTCATGTGAGGAAAGGATTCTACATCTACTATTTCTATCTAACACAGTACTATAAATCCTGGTGAGAGCAATGAGGCAAGAGAAAAGAAAATCACACACACACATACATACACACACATCAGGGAAGAAGAAAATGTATTTCTTTCTGCAGATGACATATAATCACATATGTGGAACTACTTAAATAATAAAAAGAAAATAGCTGCTGAAACTAATAAATAAGTTTATTAAATTAGCAAGACACAAACTAGGTGTACATAAATCAGTGGCATATCTGTGCATAAACAACACACTATTTGAAAAAGGAATTTAAGAAAAACAATCACTCTTACAATAACAGTAAAAGAATGAAATATTAAGGAATAATGTTAACCAGTGTTGGAAAACTATACACTTAAAGTTGTAAAATATTGATACACAAAAGTAAAGCACCTACAGATGCAAGAAAAATGATTCCATGTTTATGAATTGGAAGAGGTATTATAACTAAAACATAAGGACTCATCAATATAATTTATACATTCAGTATAAGTTCTATAAATATCTCAATGGCATTCTTAACAGAAATAAAGAAAAACAATCTTTAAATTTATATCCTCCCAAAGATCCTGAATAACATGAACAATATTAAGAAAAAAAGAATCACACCTCCTGACTATAAAATATACTACCACCCTACAATAATCATGCACACTTAGAGTGAAAAATGCTGAGACTTAATGAAAAGATAAAAAATTTCGGTAATACAGGATGAATAAGCCCCATGGACTCCCAATACTAAGAGTTGCAAATATACATACTATGCTACGGAAAATTTCCTTTAAAAGATAGATCCAAATAAAAATAAATAAAAACCCATGCATTGAGAATGTATTAAATATTTTCATGGTATGATGATTTCAAAATGTATATAAAAATATCAAGTTCAATTTCTAGATAAGCATATTGAAATTTTCCATGGAGATATGCTGTACCTTATATTTTGAAGGACATTTTTACTAATACAGACTTACAGGTTATTAGTACAGGTTACTAGTATTCCTTCATGATTGTCATGAAAGTTGATGAATTTCTCGAAGAAGAACACAATGTAGCATATTTGGCACCATAAAATAGTATGTTGCATTAGTTTACATTTATGCATTACATATGATCCTCCTATATGACAGTTGATGTATACAACTGCATTGGTAATTGAATTTTTCAGGATTTGATTAAAGTCATAGAAACGACTTTGTGTAAGTTAAGCAGAGAGGGATTATGTTATGGTGTGGTCAAATGGCCCCCACTTAAATCTCATGTAATCATGGATGGGTCTGAGTCTGATGTTCATAACTGGTTTGTTCTCTGGTGCTGGGATTGATGCTGTGAGTGCTGCACCGGCCCAGGGGTGAAGCCAACATCAGGGTAAGGGTGGGAAAGTGTGTCTCCACTGTCTTGCTGGTTCATACTTGCTGTTTGCAGTGGACATGAATGGCTGCCCCCCAACCACACCACACTGCCTTGCAACCTGCTGAGTATGGACTGAAACCTCCAATATTGTAAGAAATAAACCTTTCCTTCCCTAATTTGTGGCATCAGGTATTTTGTCTCAGCAATGAGAGAAAAGTAACTAAGATAGAATTTGGTGCCAAGGGTGGGGTCATCACAGTGACTATACCTGACCATGTGGTTCAAGAGCCTTTGGAAATGGCTTATGGGAAGACTTTGGAAAGGTTTGGAGATGTTGCCTCAGAGTGTGGCACTGGAACAGCTTAGGCTATTCCATATGTGAAATTTTGGTCAGCTCAGAAGACCAGAAGGTTGATTAAAAAAAAAAAACCTACTGGTAAAGACCAGGCTTGGGAGGTTTTTGCAGGGAAGAGCTGAACTGATTGTTGGACCCCAGATGATGTGAGTTACAGCTTGGCAGAAAGTTTGCCTACATTTGGCTCATGTCCAGAGACTTTGCCTGAGGTTGAGATTAAGGGCCACAGACTGATTAATCTGACACAGAAAATTTCAAGGCAACCTAAAGTTGAAATGGTGGCCTGGCTATTGTTGGGAGTTTTCATCCACATTTATATTGTGAATCAAGAGCAAAGAGCCCAGCATGGTGATTTAAAATGTGAGTTTGGCCAGAAAGCTGTGTACTATAAAGATAGAGCTGAGGCATTGGTTGCTGAGAAGGAACAGAGAAATAAAAATGATGGCATGGGGCCATCCCAGGAAGCAGTGGGTCTCCACCATTTGCAGGCTCAAAACTGCAAAGGTAAAATATTTTGCTCAGAGCATAAAGCCGCAGAGTGCCACATTCCAGAGTGGCAACAGAGGCCACAGGAAGTTCCAGAATGGCAGCATCACAGAGAATCTGTTCCTCACAATCAGGTTCAGAGAGCTCAACACTTCAGGCACTCGACCCCTACAGTAAAGAAAGAGAAAAGCCTGGCTACTGCTCCAGCTGGCAGTGAACCCTGGCAGCATTCATGTGGAACTGGTTTTAAATGCAAGGAAAATGCACAAGTTCTGAGGTTATGGCAGCTTCCACCCCAATTTCAGAGGGTCTGGAAGGCCAGAAAGTGTGCCCCTGAGCAGGCAATATGTAAAGATGTAAGGGTGAAGCCAAAAGTGCAGTGGAGACCCCAGAAGCTTGGAAAAGCCAGGAACATGGATAATCCAAGGAAAGTTGCAAAATCCTAGCAGAAGGGGCTTAAGAGAGAAGCTATCAGAACTGGAACCCCTAGAAGTGCCATGGGGGTGAAGTCACTCAAATTCTTTGGAACTCACAATTTGCCACAGATTGTTTCAGATGCTGGAGCTACAACTATAGGACTTAATGTTTGCCCTGCTGGATTTTGGACTTGCTTTGGTTCCAATGCTTTGTATTCCCCTGTTTGTAACTTTTGGAATAGTAATGTTTATCTTGTGCCTTTACATGTTGAAAGAGTTTAACCTCGTTTTCATTTGTATAGGGGGTTACAGTTAAGAGTTTGTCATAGACCTCGGAGCAGACTTGGGACTTGGACTTTTCAGCAATGCTGAAACTGTTAGGACTGTGGTAACTCTTGGAGATGGACTAAATGTCTTTTATATTAAGGATGTACATGAGTCTTTGGGGGGCTAGGGGTAGAACAGTGTAGTGTGGTCAGATGGCCCCCACTTAAGCCTCACGTAATCATGAATGGGGCTGAGTCTGATGTTTGCGATTGTTGTCTGGTGCTGGGATTGATGGTGTGAGTGCTGCACTGGCCCAGGGGAAGAGCCAAAATACAGGGTAAGGGTGAGAAGGCATGGCTTCTCTCTTGCTGGTTCACGCTTGCTGTTTGCAGTGGCCCTGAATGACTGCCTGCAAGTCATGCCACACTGCCTTGCAGCCAGCTGAGCATGGACTAAAGCCTCCAATATTATAAGAAATAAACCTTTCCTTCCCTAATTTGGTGCATCAGGCATTTTGTCTCAGCAATGAGAGAAAGTAACTAAGACATTTAATACAGAGAAACAAATGTATACACAACCTTGAGAAATAACTAAAACAAAAATGAACAAAAAAACTTTGTTTCTCAAATCCACTATGGACTGAGGAAAGTAAGAAGCATAAGGAGATTTAAAAAACTGACAGTATGCAAGTAGTGTTCTGCCCAGAAACATATTTTAGCCCCTGCCTTTGTATCTTTTTACTTATGCAAATGCAATAATCTAGCATCTGACAGCCCTCTGGCTCTCCTTATTTGCCAGGAGCCTGCTACTGACAGAATCTCTGTGGAGACATCCTAGGAAGCAACTTAGAAAACAGGTATGTCTGGAAATGAGATACAAAAAGAAGAAAAAAGAAGAAGAGAAAATGGTGCTTAGTGTCCAATAAATAGAAAATACAGTACCATAGGTTTCAATAAAACACATTGTATTCCTCTTTTAGTTTTTTTTTTTTTATAAAACAATCTTCTGTCTAATACCAGGGCCTATTGAATGTAGACAAGGAGTGTGTCAAATCTTAAATTTAGAATTATCATGGTAAAAAATAAAAAAGTATGATCATGCTGAGAAAAGAGACCACACCTTACATAAATGGGTAGTTACATCTCCAGGAAGTAGCACTGACTCAAACCCATGACTGCCTCTCAATCTGGAGTTGGGCCAATGTTTTGGATATGTTTTCTGCATAAGTGCGCTAATCCTGGAGGACATCTGAAGCAGGAGGGGGAATGCTGGATGCGGAGAAAAAAGATTTAGGGAAATCTCATACCACCACACAAATATGGTCTGAGATCACATCAGTATCCCAATCGTGGACAGTTCTTTTTTTAATTGTGACATACAATTAAATTTTACAAAATTTATAGCCACCCAATAGATGAAATATACATATTTAAAGGAAAATTAAATAAGCAAATTCATGGTAAATTATATTCGTCAGTATTAATCTAACCTAGACTAAGGTAAGAACACTGAACAAAAACAAATGTCAAGATAAAAGAGTAGGTAGCATTAAAACAAGTAAACAATATATAAGGAATTATTTAGTAGTAAATAATCATTGAAAATTTATTTCTAGGACAAATAAGTGCTTACTCCTTTAAACAACGATTAAGTAATTCGACATAATTTGAAATTTCATAAACCCACATTCCTAAGAAAGAAAGACATTCATAAATCCTAAACCTAATTTGTTGTGAGGTGAAAAGTACAAAAATAAAGTTATAATAATTAATGACAAGAAAAATATGCTTTCTTTGCATACCAGTCACAGATGTTAAATGAACACAAACACTGTAAATATCATATATGGCATTCTGAGTATAAGGCTTATGGTTAAAAACATTACTTTGATTAAGAGAATCATGTCATAATAGCAAAGTCTTAGTTACAAAAAATTTCATCATGCCGAATTAACTATAGATTCTAAAACCTTACAATGTGAGTTAATGCGAAACCTGAGGCCGACATGTGTCTGTGGTTTGTCCTTCATACCATGGCCGATACATAAAAGACCATGTACAAAAGGTAACATTCACAACAACTAAACTGACTGCCTGCTCCTCAGATGAACCTTGCGCTGTGACACCATGTGCTACTAGGGAAACTACTATGATGGCCTGGGCTATGGCTATGGCAGCCTAGGCTGTGGCTATGACTGTGGAAGCTATAAATATGGCTGCTTTCATTCATCTTACTGTGACAGATACTGGTGCTATCAATTCTACTGAGAAACTTAAGGAGCTGCTTAGTCAGTAGAACTCATCCTCCTATACTTCCCAACTATCTTTCCCCTATTCTTTCTATGAGTAAATTACTTCTTTCCCAATAGTAAAAATTTTATTGTACAATATTTCATCATTAGATTAGTTGCTTCATTCGACGTTTAAATTTGATTGATCAAAATCTCCTGTAATTCCTCACTATTCATAAAAATGTTTACACTGGACATTACATGCAACTTACCAATTTTGAGGTGAAAATATTGTTTTTTTAAAAATAAATTTTGCCCTTGCCTGAAACATTCTTTGCATTTATATATATTTCAATGGTCAAGTTGAACAATGGATAGTTCATTTTCTTCTCTATATCTCATGGGTAAACTTTACAGATTTTCTAGATACACATCCTTATTTCTAGGGATTCTGCATGGTCAGAAAACTACATTGTGTAAAACGGCATTGTTTGTTGGCTAACAGTGAAAATTGCATTCAATAAATTGTAAAATCTACTTATATATTCTTTCCCTCATGCAACCCTTCCATCATTTTAGGAAAATGTAAGGACATTTGATATACATAGATCACTTATTTGAGCAAACTCCTATCAATAGATATTAGACTAATGAATAGAAGTACCCTAAGTTCATGCTAAAAATGTTAATATCAATTCACTATTATTCATACATAGAGCATTAACTGAGGGGTGTTTTGTACATATCCCACCCATAACTAGCTTTTATTGAATCCAGCTTCACACTGCTATTTTGGTTTCCCAGCAATACAACTACCTCCTCCTTTTGATTCTGAGCTGATTTCTGCAGATCTGTAAAATATTGCAGTTGATCTTAAAGAAAATATTAGCCCATGTCTTCTTCAATTGCTGGTTTATACTTTTCCTGAGAACAAAGATTTAAATGCATGTGTCCAATAGAAAGGAGGAGAAGAAACAGTCCAACTGCTGCTGTTGAAACATAGTTACACCAATCCCAGGGCACTCCTAAGACAAAAGAAAACCTCTGAAAATGAGGATATCTTGTATTTGGACAACTCAAATCCTAAAAATGGACTGGCAATATTGCACTTCTCCAATACACACATTGGAGACAGCAACATTCGCAAGACTGTGATATATGTTGACAGAGGTCATATGATTGAAATGGTAGAAGAAAATGGATATGGAGCCTGGTAAATGTGCAAGGAAGATGCACAGAAATATGAACAATTGAAGAATTTTAAGTAAGAAGACACAGAAGGGTTTTTTTGTTTGTTTGTTTTTATTTTTAATATTCTTACTCTTGTTACAATACAACAAATTATTCAAACATTTTTAAAAGAAAAGACAAAGGCTAAGATGCATTCAACAGTTTCTTTAAACTATTCATGTAAAATGCCCTAATATGACCCTGCATCTCCCCTGTTAGCTCCATCTAATGACAGTCTCACACATCAGTGTTTAATGATGCATTGCCTACAACAACACGATTTCCATATTCATTCTAAGCATTTTCCATGTGACACTGTGCTTCTGTGTGACTGTGTTTCATTCCTTCCACCTCACATGCTTGTCATGGCTCATTTACAATATCAAAAGACAAGAGAGAAAATCGTGCTGTGCTTCCTGGTTGTTGGTGCTGTGGCTCTGTGAGTTCTGCGGTATGTTCTATGAAAGAGCCCTTGTAAGCATCTTTACACATCGGTCTGTATCTGAAGCCTGAGCATTTCCAAGGCCTCTACAAAAGACCAACGCATGTGGCCAAGGTGAAAGAAAATTAAGGTAAATCTTTGTATGAAGTGCGATTAAAAAAATACAATGCGTTTAAATTTGTTTAAAATAATTATTATAGTAAAAGGCACATTGTCCTTAATACTGCTCGTTCAAACACACTTCTTCCACCATTCTTGCCACTGTCTGAAGCAGTTCTGGAGTTCTCTTTCATGAGAGTCATTAGTTATGCTGTCATGGCTGCCTTGATGTTCTGAATCTATTCATTGATTTTTGTCTTTGATAGTCATTTTAACTTTGGGAAGACCCAGGAATTGCATGCTTCAAGGTCCGGCAAATAAGATGATGACATACCACGGTGTTTTTACAAACCTGCTTTCCATAAAATGGTGTTAGGTAGTTGCATTGACGGTACACTTTTTTTTTTAATCACAACTCCTAAAGACTGTCATGAAAAGCAACATCTAGAACGGCTACAGAAAGTGACAGAAATGATAGAACAAGTGTGTTTGAAGAGAGGGAGAGTATTCTGAGGGGAATTGATGGCATTGTGGGTTTTTTTGTACTGTAATAATATTTTGCTTAAATATCCATTTTGAGCATCTTTTGTACAACACAGAATAATATTTTAAATCATTTTAACTCCAGATAGAGTACATTAAAATATTTACATTCTCTCACACTAAGAGTTTCTCCCAAAAGTATCTTTCTGAAAACTACCCTTTCTATAATTTCAACTGTCATTCTCTCATAAAAATATCAACAGAAAATAATCTGTAACCCTGGCATATCACTGGATTGTAGTAAAAATTACATTTTATTGAGTGAATTATATTCATATTTTTGAGATCTATTTTGATCTCTGATGAGAGACTCAGATCTGCGTGGCAAAACTATGTTTTTAACATTTAAGTAAAATAGAGCAGAATTACATTCAGTTCCAGGCTTCATTTGTGCAGACTGTTTTAATGATGGTCTTTCACTACTTATCCAATGCTAATTTTTTTCAGTTAGTTAAACACTTCGTTGTTCTTTTTTCGTTCATAAAATGTTTTGCCTTTGTCATATAAATCTATAAGGGACCAGAAAAGATCTTCATCACATTTAAATATTCATTTTCAGGAAACCCCTGGAGCATATTTTCATCCAAAGGAAGATCTGTCTTCACAAAGCACCAATCTTCTCAAACAAGAGTCAAGAAAGATAAAAACAGGTCCAAGAATCTCATGAGCTTTCTGACTCATTTCACACTTTGAACAGATATGTTGCAGCAGGAACAACAAAGTAATGGTAAATCCAAAGATAAGGCCATATGTTTCGAGGTTTACAAGCCATCTTGTAGTGCATAATGCTATAATGAGGAAGGAAAGAGATCACTTTGGAAAGTATCACCTCACTGATGATACTAATACAATACATTGTATCAAAAGTCTCTGGCACATGCAGTTTTCCATCAGCATCACCTGGATTGTCACTTGCTTAAATGGTGTATTGATGTAAACATCTAATTTAAATGAACTCCATGATTTGACTGCAATTATAAGAGAAATTGAAGCTATGCTCACCTACACAGAGAGTCTCACTGTTGAAGGATGGCATTGGGTATACTAACACTCTTTAGGGAATCTGCATATGTGAGAGATGAAAAATTGGGTGTAAAGTACAATTTCTTTTTTCCAAATTTCCTTAACTATGGTAGAAATGATGTAAAAAATGATGACTTCACTCTGCCAATGCAATAACTGAAAGAAATTAGGTCAAACTAAAATATCTTTAATTAGGTAAATCATAACTTCAGAACACAAGCAAACTGATATTAATACATTACATGTAATAATGCAGTAATTCACCTGTCTGTTGACTGATGGTACTTTGTTTGAGTAAGAGTACGAATTGCAAGGACAGAAACTTCTCATGTCTTTTGTCACCAAACTAGAGCATTTCTTAAAACACCCTGCATCCTGCAGTTGTCAGAACTGACTCTGAGGAAGTAGTCTCTGTTACATGAGAAAATCTTCAACTTTTGTTCCCAGGTGCCATAATAGAAACCACTATGTTGCCTGTTCACTGATTTGGGCTGCTTATTTCAGCACAGTACTTGGGTGCCACGGGTTCTCTCAAGTTTCTTCCTTACAACAAAACCAGCAAGATTCACCCACTTAGCGTTTCCTACATCACCTTCATAGTTACAAAAACAATGAAAACTGAGCAAAAAAGTATTCTGCTTCAGCATTTTCCATTTTGAATAACAATCCAATGGGATATCTTTTAAGACTGGGTATACAAATCTGTTATACTCTTTCTGTGAATCTTATTCTTCCTTTTAACCACCAACCCTGGTTTCTGCAGAAGGGTGGCCTCACAGCCCTTGAAGATACCAAATCTATAGCTGCTCAGTCTCATAATGAAAGGTGAAACATTTGCACATATTCTAAAAATTACCCTGTATACACTAAATCATCTCTAAGTAACTTATAAAACATAATATGAAGTGAATTTTATGAAAGCATCTGTTATTCTCTATTATTAAGGGAGTAATGAACAAAGAATCTGTATTTATTAAGTAGAGATGCATTGTTTTTTAAAAACGGTTTCATTCCAAGTTCAATTGAATCCATGAATGAGGAATCCATAGAGACGGAGGACTGACAGTATGTTTATTTCATATATTTCATAGGGGAAAATAAAGTTCATGTTTAATAAGCTACGAAACCCTGTAAATTGTGCTTTGATACAATTATATTGATTTTTCTCCACGATTTTTGCTTTTTTTCTCTGTGTGTGTATGAAAGAAATCAACAGAGGCAGAAGGATTTAGACAAAGAAATAGGATGAACAGTGAGACAAAGATAAACCCTAAAGAATTAAACACTGTCTTCCATGTCTTATTGAATTTTGGCCTACTTAAAAACCCAAGGATCTGAATATCAGTTATTTTCTTCTTACATTCTATAATTCACTTCCATGTTATACAGGAGCCGCTGCTCCACTGGATCAGGTAATCAGTTACTCAAATATCAAACTTCTAATTGACACTTTCATCCATCAACATAATCCTTTCCTATCACTATGACAACACTTGTCTTTCTTTTTATCAGCATCCTAAGTTTAGGCCAAGTTATTTAGCACCATGTCTCAGGCAAGAGATGATTTGCTGCCTGATCCCCACATGAAGTTATCTACATGTCACATGTTCTGCGATGCAGGCTGTGTAATGATTCAATATTCAGTGTGGTGGCTGCCAAGCACCCAGTGTTTGATATTAAAATCTTCTAGAAAAGATCTGTTGTTCACCAGTTCAGCACAAGAGCCTTCGAAGTGCTGAGTCCATGGCTCCTTCTTACAGCCCACCAGTGATATCTTATACCTTCAACTTTTATCTTTGAAATCCAGCAAAACTCTTCTCATATATTCTGATTTTTCTGAAGGTGCTCCCTGATATTGGAAAATGACGAGACAACACAATTGTACATTATATTAATTAGAGGGTTTTCTAGATTATTACTAATTATAAACACTTTTTTTCTGAAAGTATTCAGGCATAATATTTTTAAAATCAACAGTATTGATTAAATTCTAATTGACCAACATAGACATGAAACAGTATTTGTGCACTAGAAAAATCTATTTTATTTGCAGAAATATGGAAAATGTATAGCATTAGATATATATTTTACCTGCTGCATCTTTTTTTTTAGTTCAAAAGAAAGAAAACACATTTTTTTTTACAACTCTGGCAGTTTCTTCATTATTTCTTTGGTCACATCTAATATTTCAGCGGAGGTAAAAACCAGTAGTAGGAGAAAGGAAGACAATAATTAACTTCACATAACAAAATGCTAAAAATGATGGCAAATGGTTGTGGAAAGACTTATCTCGTCAGTGGCTCAAAGAGGCCAATCAACACATGACAATTTCTCTCAGACATCTTAACCTAAAATAAACCATTTGAGGAAGAAAGAATTTTCATCATATTTAAGCACTCATGAATATTTTCAGAATTCAGCAATAATAAGGTGTAGAGCTAGTAGGATTTCTGAAGTGAGATGAGATTTGGTTCAGCAACTATAAAATCAGAAAGAAATCTTCCATCCTTGTTAAAATTCTCCAATACCTAAATTTGGATGATGATACATACCTTAAATTGATTTGTTCGACTGTGAATCACAGGGAGTTGTGTTCCTATAATGTCTCATTTGTTTTAATCAAATTGCATTTAATAAATTTAGGTAAAATTTTTAGATAAAACAAAAGATGTAAATCCATGATTGAGTTTCCCTATTTCCAGTAATACTTCATCTAGCACCTTAAATCTGTGGGAACAAGAAAGAGGGCAATGCTTACTTGGTCTCTCTCTTACTGTTTAACATCTTTTAAGAGACATGTCACAACTTAACCAGTAACTCATTTATGAGGCAAAAGTTAAATCCTCATTAAGACAAACAAACAGGCAAACAAAACCCAAGAATTGAGGATGGAGCATGTAGAGTGACCTTACATGTGTCATGGTTATATCCACAAAATTTTATATGGGGAGACATAGAGAAGCATAGTACACATAGAGTCTCTGTCAATAAACTTTTATTCTGTCTATAAAATGTTTTCTTTTTCTAGGATGTTTGAAAACATTTAATCAAGTAATAAAATTAGATTAAATTCCACAATGTACAAATACAATAGCTACTTACCACCAAGTTACTAATATAACATTAGTCATGAGAAAGATGCAAAAAATAAGTAGTGATAGGACAGATTTTCCAAGAAAGGAAAGGACAGAAGAAGACAGGGGGGAGAGGTAAATACAGGAAAAAGAAAAGGATGATAAGAAAGAAGAAAGGAAGGAATGTAAGAATAAAGAGAAGCAAGGAAAAGTAAAGAAAAGAGAAAAAAGAAAACTCAATTCTTGACTCACAAGAATTGAAGCAAAACAAAATGAAAATAAAAATGGAATTGATATTTCCACAGTTGCATCATACCATGTGATCAGGTCATAAGGACAGATTTAACTATATATAGAATGGACTAGAGCGTTGAAAATAGAACAAGTTTCACTTTAAAGGCCCATAATTTCACCATGGAATCCAAACTTATCTCAGGTTTGAAGGCCTTGTTTCCTTAATGAATAAAGTCATCCATGATGTTATCCAAAATTAATTGGAGAGATAATATGATGTTGCCCTGCTTGTGGTTTTCCCCGCCCACCACCAAGGAGGTATAAAAGGCTCTTGGCAGACAGGGACATCAGGACACAAGACAACTACTTTACTAGTTCTATACAAAACACTCCACACCTGACATGTGCTACTATGGCAATTACAATGGTGGTCTGGGCTTCAAACTCCTACTACACACTAAACTGTTTAAAAAAAGTGAACTGCAACATGCCCTTTTGATTCACCAGTATCAACTAGATTATGTAGAAGATCGTGGAAAAGTTTCTATACCATTTCTTATAATGCTAGATAAAATGTGATCAAATTTAACTGTCAATTTTTGCATATAGATATTTATTTTTCATTAAACTTTCTTTCATCATAAACATTGCAATATTACTCTTTCTACTTTAGCAATTTACCTTCTGTGTTAGTATGTTTATGTGTTTTGAGCTTTGTATGTTTTGTGATCACGTGTGTATGGGTGTGGAGATGTGGGAGCGAAAGTGAGAAGGACAGACAGAATGGAAGGTGTGATAGAGCCACATGGGAGCCAGGGAAGGAGAGGGAAAGCTCTTCTGCCACAATTATTGGTCTAAGCTGAATGGAAAAAGTACCAATTTTTTTGTAACAAGTGTTACAAATTTGTTTTTATGTAGACTTTTTAATCTCACAAACCCTTAGGTTGGTTTTTTGTTTGTTTGTTTGTTTGATTTTTTTTGCTTATGCTAGCCATCTAAGTTTTAAAAATGGCTATTTCTACAACAATAACGGTGTTCCCACCTGATCATTTCCAAACGTTGTGTGGGTATGTTTTGTGGTGTGCAGCAACAGTGATTGCATTAGGGCTGAGAGTTTGGCTCAGTGGCTGAAGCGCCTGTCTGGCAGGCATGAGGTTGTGAGTTCGACCCCCGGTGCCACAAACAAATAAACAAACAAACAAACAAACAAACAAAAAACAGTGATTGGATTGTATCAGCTAGAGTTGAGTCTCTGTGAAAGGTTTCTCAATATCTAAAAACATTTCTGCCTAGAGAATAATTGTAGGTGTTTTGTTAGTCATTTTGGAATTTCTTGGACAAAACATCTAACACCCACAATTTAAAAGAGGAGAGGTTTATATAGGTTCACTGCTGACCGGCGCTAAAGCAGATATGGTGCGGAGAAAGAACTTGGATAGTGCACAAGCTCTTCATCTGGTGGCAGCAGGAAGCAGAGGGAGACAGGAGGAGCTGTGGAGGGAGACACAGATTTTCAAGGACACCCCAGTGACCAGTCTCTGACCTCCACCTCCAAGAGCATGCTCAGCTGCGGAGACATTAATGGATGAATGTCCTGATGAGAAGAGGACCCCCACGGTCTACTGGCCTTCCACAGGCTCTGCACCTGAGTGCTTGAGTGTTTGGGGTGATTCTAGATCTATATTATAATGGGCGCATCATACTGAGAACACAATAATGCCTCAGTTCATGAAGACTTCTGTTCGTGGACAATTAGTTTCACAAATAGAAGCATTTGGCAAAATTTGGCTTCTCTCTTCAAACTCCACAGGAGTGATGAACAGGTGCATAACCATCTTCTCAAGAATCATGGAATGGATTAAGTTCTTGAACTGAGATACCACTGTGTTATAATAATAGCATTCTAACTAAAAATACGATTTCTGCAACTTTTCAAACTACAGCATTTCATTTTAAATATTTAGAAAAGAAAGGTTGGGTGTGGTGGCACATGTCTTTAATCCCAGTACTTGGGAAGCTGAGGCAGGGGGATAACTATAAAGTCAAGGTCAGTCTAGGCTACAAAGTGAGTTCAATACCAGCCTGAACTACATAGTGAGACCCTATCCCAAAAAGACAAAAGAGAAAGAAAGAAAGAAAGAAAGAAAGAAAGAAAGAAAGAAAGAAAGAAAGAAGAAAGAAAGAAAGAAAGAAGAGAAAGGGGAGAGGAGAGGAGAGGGGAGAGGAGAGGAGAGGAGATAAAAGACAGATTACATGGGCAAGAATAATTGTCAAAACAACAAAATGCTTGCCGAACACCAGTTAAGACTGAATTATGAATTCATTTCCCTGGTTTTTAACAAAATATGTGCTAATGCTTGTTGATTTGCTCAGTGGTACAATTGTTTCATTCCTAAAGGATATTAGATTTCATTTGGGAAACTCAAATTGACACTATCAATATGCGATAAAATATGGTAGAAAAAGAATTAAAGAAAGCTACATTCTGGAGATGGAGATATTTTGGAGACATGGTTAGAAATTCCACCCTTCTAGATTCTGAGAGGCAGGCAAGAAACTTTGGCAGAAGAAAATTCAACAAAATTTTGAATGCTACCCCCACCTAAGGATTGCAAGACAAAAGAAAATACAATCCTGAGAACAATGCACAACTAAAATATTAAACTTCCCACTAAGCAGGTTTCTCCTTGATATAACTTACAAAATCTGAAGTTGCAAGACTCTTGTTTCCTAAGACAACAAGCAAAAATCATTTGAAATTAGAAATCGTTCATATCAAGGTCTTGAGAAAATAATAAGAAGCATTCAGATTTCCCTAAAAAAGAAACACCCTTAACTGAACAAGGAGGATCTCCTATAGGCTGGGCCCAAACAGAGGCAGAGAGACCCTTTACAGGAGCCTTATGTGAGTCTTCGCTAGAATCAAGACAGTTAAATCCTTCCCTCTCTCCCTCTCTCCTCTGTCCCCCCATTCTCTCTCTCTTTCTCTCTCTCTCTCTCTGTCTCCCCTCTCTATCTCCTTCTGTCTGTCTGTCTCTCTCTCTCCTTCTCTCCCTCTCTCTCTGTCTCCCCTCTGTCTAGCCCTCTTTCTTTTTATTTTTTTTGTTTCTTTCTGCCTTTCTTCTTTTCCCTCTTTCTTTCTTAGTTTCATTCTTTCTTTCTTAATTTCTTTTTCTCTTGATTGCTTGCTTGTCTCTTGCTTATATCTAGATCCACCTTGCTCTGCAGACTAGGACAGGCTAAAACTTCTGAGCTGAAGTGTCTGTCCCACCTCAGGCTCTAGAGAACTGGCATCACAGGCGAAGGTCACACTCAGCTCGACTGGACAATCAAACATTTTCAATAGCCAAGGAGCACCTACAAAAGTCTCTATGGTAAAATGTAATGATATTCTGGATCCTCTATATTTTTAATAAAGAAATATTGGGTTTATGATAACTTATGGAAGTATGGAAAGAAAGGAAAAGAAAGGAAATACTAATTAAATGTGATAAATATATTACATCTTGCAGAGGCAAAATTTTAGAAGAGCTATAATTGCCTTTAATCCCAGCACTCAGGAGGCTGAGGTAGGAGGAGCATTGTGAGTTGGAGGCCTGCTTGGGCTACAATGCAAGCACAAGGCCGGCCTGAGCTACATAGTGAGATCCTGCCTCTAAAAACTAGGGCTGGGAGTTTGGCTCAATGGCTTAAGCACCTGTCTGGCAGGCGTGAGCTTGTGAGTTCAATCCCTGGTGCCACAAAAAAATAAATAAATAAATAAATAAATAAATAAATAAATAGAAGAGTTATAATTAATAACTAGAAGAAAATTAAAGGAAACTGGAAAGGTATACTAAAATGGAAAAATTTACCATAGAATCAAATCTAGATTTTAGTTTCCCAAAAAAGTAAGTAACATATTTAAGAAGTACTAAACTAAAATATACATTGATAAAGTATGGAAAACTGAAGCAAAGTAAGAAACACAGAATGCAAAACGTTGACACTACAAAGAATGTGTCAGATCTCATAAAATGGCATAAAATTCATATGTGTGTAATTCAGCACAGGAAGAAAATAAAGAGGAAACCATTTTGAGTAGAAAAATACTGTACCCATTTCAAAACCTTGAAAAACATTGGCCCACAAATTTTAAAATCTATCTACTGCCAAAAGGGAGAACACTGATTCAACTCACATGTATTCTTAACTGAGTAACTAAAAATTAAGCACAAAACCAAAATCTTAATTGAGGTAGATGAAATAATTAGGTAGATGATATTACTTACAAAGATAGCAGTAAGGTTAAGTAAAATGCCTTTATACGAACAAAGGGAGCTTAAAGTAATCATATTACTATGATAAGGGCAGATTATGGATGGCTATCGGTATCAGTCTATAATTAAAATAATCAAAACTGGACACATAA